>CAUYPK010052225.1:0-18191 GCA_963574355.1 Loris lydekkerianus | reverse complement strand
GATGTGCGATCTCCAACCTTCTCTCCTGGTATAGCTCGAATCCTCCAGGTTACTTACTAAATTTCCATCCTTTAACTCTCCTTCTGGACGGGAGCCTCTGTGAAAAGCTGGCTTCAGTCCGCCATCTTGTCTCCCCCCCCTATAGTTTGGTCTTTACAGCCCTGAACTAGAAACATACAAAATATCCATCAACCATTTAATGGATAAGCAAATTATGGTACATCTATATAAAGGAATACCACTCTCCAGTAAAAAGGGAACAAATTCCTGCTTGCTCCACACAACAACATGGATGAAACATTTTGTTGTACAAAAGAAACCAGGCTTTGAAGAGCCACCACTACCTGATTCCATTTATACGAGACTCTAGAACTTGAGAAAGTCTATAGTGATAGGAATGAGATGAATGCTTGGTTGGGGCAAGGGAGGAGGATTGACTAGGAAGGGTGTGTTGCTTTTGTGGGGCTGATGGAAATATACTCTGATGGGGATGATAGTTACTGAGATATCCATTTTTGTCAAAACTCATCAAACCATACACTTTCATTTTATTGTATGGTAAAATGTACCTACAATAAAAATGATATCTCTA
Source organism: Loris lydekkerianus (assembly GCA_963574355.1). Lineage (NCBI taxonomy): Eukaryota > Metazoa > Chordata > Mammalia > Primates > Lorisidae > Loris > Loris lydekkerianus. The sequence goes on along the minus strand of CAUYPK010052225.1, from coordinate 17,599 downwards.
CATGTCAAATAAAAATAAATTCCTGCTGCCTTTATAACAGACCCTCGGGGCATATACCTTTCCTGGATTCAGCATCTAACTCAGAGTGCAGGCAACTTCAGGAAGTTGGCCAACAGACCTTGTATGTCCAGCCCACAGGATCCAAAATAAATAGCTACCTAGAATATTCCCTTTTCATGCCTCGTTTTCATGTTGGAAAAAGGGTGCCACCATACTGGACCATGAAGATGAAGGCTTACCCTGCTAAGAAGAGCAGGTGGTGAGCTGAAAGGATCCCAAGTCCCTAAGGATCATCAGCATAGATACCTGTCTGCCTCTGCACTTTTGTGCTAGAGAAAGTAAGAAATTACTTGCCTGGTTTAGGCCACTATTATTTTGAGTCCTTTTATGGCTAAACTTGTCTGATACAATTATCCAAAATTCTTCAAACACAATTCAACCCATGATTTAGCCTTGAATTCTACTTTTGTTGCATACTTTCTACCTATTAGATAGGATTTTTTCATAAATACTTTCTGTTGACTAGTGTTCAGTATAAGAAGTATGTGGAACCCTTGTAGCATGAATAAATTTATCAACAAGTCACTCCTACCTGGTGTTAAGGTTTGAGATCAATTTGGCTGCAGTTTCTAGTCAAAGTCCTTCTTTAGAGTCAAGGTTGCCAAAGTGGGAAACCTCATTTTGGCCTTAACACAAAAAGAGCACTGTATCCAATGCAAATGTGTTATTGAGGATTTAGAGGTCTTTTTTGCCCAAAGAGTACTATGAAACTTACGAAGAACTTAGAAGAAGCATAGCAGACAGGTTGTTGTGTATTATATGTTGAAAGCTCACCTGGGACTAAGAAAACTTACAATGCTTTCCAGGATCATGATTGATCTCTGTGCAGGGTTGACTAGTGTATGCCAAAAATCCATGTCCATCTGGAGCCTCAGAATGTAACTTTGTTTGGAAATAGGTCTTTGCAGATGTAATTAGTTAAAATGAGATCATGTTGAATCAGGTGGGCCTTTAATCTGATGAATGGTCTTCTTATACAGAGAGACATAGAGACAGAGACTCAGATGTACGCAGGGAAGAGGGCCACATGATGAAGGAAGTGGAGATGGGACTGATGCAGCTACTAGCCAAGGAATGGCCAGGATTGCTGGCAACTACCAAAAGGTACAAGAAAGAAGGGAGTGTACTTCCCTAGAGGCTCTAGAGGGAGCAAGGCCCGGCTAACCCTTCGGTGTCAGACTTCTAGCCTCCCTAACTATGAGAATATATGTGATATTGCTGCTGTTTTTAAGCTTACCAAGTTTGTAGTAATTTGTTATAGCAGCACTAGGAATCTAATACTAATAAACATTTCAAATCACAATGCCTTTGTTTTGGTGGCAGTCCTCACACAATGCTGCTTCACTCAGGATGTTTGTTTGTTCACACCCAATTCTTTGAATTAAGTATTATTCTAAGGTCCATTTTTCTAAAATCTCCATTTCATTCTGATGCATAAAAATTACTATGTAACTCAACCTTTTCCACAATCTGAATTTTCTTGTTTTACCAGAGCATGCCAAATCTATCCTTATGGCTAAGTGAAAAAGGTTTGTGGACCTTTCTCTAGTCAGTGTGATGCTAGAGGAACAGCATCTTGTGGAACTCAAGTTTAAGATGATGTCAGGGCCTTGTATTGCTCTGGTTGGTATCCAATTCTGTTGAAATGATACTCCTTTTATGGCTTTTTTTTTTTTTTTTTGAGGCAAAGTCTCACTCTGTTGCTCTGGGTAGAGTGCTTTTGTGTCTGTCAGAGCTCCCAGCAACCTCAGACTCCTGAGCTCAATTGATCCTCTTGTCTCAGCCTCCCAAGTAGCTGGGACTACAGGCAGCCTCCAAAACACCCAGCTAGTTTTCCTGTTTTTAGCAGAAACTAGGTTTGCAATACACCCACCTAGGCCTTCCAGAGTGCTAGGGTTACAAGCTGAGCACCGTGCCCAGCTTGAAATGACACTTCTAAGTCCAGCCAATCTGCTTTGCCTCATGCCACTCTAACTGACAACATTGCAAAAGAGATTTGTAAGCATTTCTCCAAAATTCTTCAAATTTCCTATGATACTAATTCCTTTAGCTTAGTAAAGCTATAGTAGAAATAAAGATATTTAAATGGATTCTGAAAAGGTCCTTAGAACTTACTAATAAGACAGTGTCAAGATGTTTTGAAAGGCCACTGGTAGTCAGGCATTCAGGCTGCTCTGTTTTTAACTAAATGGAGTAAGCTGAAAACTGCTTTTTTGATATTCAGCTAGAAGTTCTTTACATTGATGACTCTGAAAGCAAAGGAAAACTCAAGACCACTTTTCAGTTGGGTAGAATATCCCCATTTGTGAATCAGAAGATATCCCCATATGGGCTATAGGAGAAAACTGTTGCAGTCAATGGAATGTTTCCAGATGTTAAAATAATTGAGGATATTCTAAAAACAAACACCAGTTGTTACATTTGGTTTCAACATTTTTGTTTTATTTTCTGTAATGGTTGATTTTCCTTATTAAGCGATTTCCATTTCTACAGGAAGCGTAACACTTACCTCTAAAGGTGTGATCTCCCAACACTTCATTCCCTGGGTAAGTTTCTTTTTAACAAGCTAAAACAGACATAACTAGGGCAGTGTTTCAGGCTGAGATGACAAATGTGAAACTGAAGAATATTGAAAGCCGTTCAAAAATTGGTTTGGTAAAAGACAGTGCTATATAATGCAACCAAATGCACAGATCGGAATTTTAAAAGAAATCCTAGTGTGAAGATAAAAGGACATGAAAGATAATAAATGTTGAAATGATACACCACCTAATGGTATCCTGTCAAGGAAGAAAGATAATATGATAACTTACAGAGCCTCCCTGAGCCCCTATAGGTACTTGACCTATAGTTTGCAGGGAAACAATCTTTTTGTTTCATCTGGCTCATATTAAAAATAGGAAAAACAAAACCAGCATTTTTCCCCCACTCTCACACAGATGGTGAAAAAAAAAAATCCATGCAATTTTTAACTGTCTGAAATTCTTTAAAGCAATATAAGACAGAAAGAATTATTAAATCACTTTTCCATTTCATATAATGAAAAACTACACTACCACAGAGGGGCCGGGACCATCAATTTTGGAGCAAGTGGGAACTCCGATTGGTCCTGCAGGCAATCAATCACCTCTCAGGCCTGGGGCCCTCGCTCTGAAGCCATCTTGCTGTAGGAAAAACAAATGTAGAAAATAAAATTAAAGCCAACTGCTCATTAGCATTTATATAATTCCATTACTGAGATTTACTTAGGATATGATTTACACACATGACATGCATGTTTGGGGCATATACATATACATTCACTCATTTTTTCTTCTTTTATTTATTAATTTGTTCATTCTTCAAAAAATTTTTACTCAAGTGATAATGCCAGGCATTAGGGGTCCAAAGATGTGTCAGACTTGGAACCTCTTCTTAAAACTCAAGGTCTACTGGGACAGAGATGGGCAAATAAATGACTATAATATATCCTGATAAATGTGTAATTGTCTCCTGCATATGGTTGACATTAATAGGAATATGTGACAATTTCCAGGTACTGTGGAGCCAAATCCAGAGTTGTTAGTAGGCCAACTGGGATTTATTTTTACCTTTTCTGTATATTCAAAATTTCAGGGAGTGACAAGCTCTCCCATTTTTTATTTACTTCTGCATTTGGACTTGTTTCCAATACAAAGGATAGTTGATGGGAATTGTAGAAATACATATGGTACCTAATCTTCAATATTTGAGAGAATCTGGGTAAGAGAGGCTGTTTGTTCTTTGGGGAGAATGTAGTTAGAGAGACTTATTGAAAAGGATAGGTCTTTATAGCCCACGACTATGTTGAGTCTCTCACTACCAATCTTCAGGTACAGAATGCACTGGCTGTTGATGAGGCCCTCTCCTCTAGTATCTATAACTGGTTTATGGAGTTAAAATTATCTAACTGCATACAAATGATCATTTCATAGTGTCTCAGTTTCCCCTTAAGTAAATTGGAGTCAATGCTAATTATCCTATGGACAATTACTTGGAAACAAAGGACAGTGTCGCTACACAAGTCTTGGCCTGTTTCTATGCGTATCACTACAAACTGACTTGTAGGAGCTGAACGTGCCATGAACGGGCAGCCAGGAGAATGCAGTGGAGATTCCTGTGGGGTCTGCTTTCACATGCACGTGCGCGCTGCCCTCCACTGCTTCTGTTGGAATTGGAGTTCTCCAGGACAGCAATTTCTCCTCCTGTCTCAATCTGAGCTCCTAAAGGTGGAATGTGAACCAGAAGACCAGCTGCACCTGACCTTATAGTTAAGAAATAGTAACTAGATGGAAGGCAATGACTGGAGGAGAGAGGAAGTTTAGCCAGAGGAGGCTTCTTAGCATGAGGTCATCTGAAGTGTTTAAATCAAGGAAGGCTGGGACGAAGAGTTCAGAACAGGGAGAAGCCTGCCACGTGGTATGCTGTGGTGGTGAGTTTGGGGGTAGGAGATGGGTGAGATAACTCCTCTGGGCTCCTTTTCCGGCTTTCTGATGGAGTTTTCTTCCACATGTGGCAAATAGCACTGTAAAAGTTTTTCTTGGTGGGGGTTGTGGATTTTTTTCCTCCCCCAGGTTCCTTGGTTCAAACCTACATACAAGCTGTATCAAAAACCAGAATAATAACGTTTGCTATTCAGACAATTGAGAGCCTGTATTCTGGGCTAGAGAAAGGTGGAGAAGTGTACTGCAGGCAAAGGGAAGATTCCTTTGGGAAGATGTTTTCTTGGCCGTTAGGAGGTGACAGAGTTAGCACATTGTACAACCAGCACATTGTACCCCATGATGGCGTACACAGCTATGATTTAATAAAAAAAAAAAAGAGAGAGAAAAAAATAAATAAATGACTATAAAAATATAATCATTAAATTTATAAACATAAACAATTAATGCTGATCTGCCTCTAGAACAGTAAGTCAAAGTAATAAAGTTATAAATTGTTTGTCATGGAGCAATTCATGACTCCTCCTAAAATCAAGGATCAGTTTGCTTAAGCACATTGATCATTCTCTGAATTTGAAGGGATTTTCATATTTCCCTCATCAGAGTTTGGACAATTAAGTTTACAAACTCATTCTTGAAAGTGTTACAAATATCATTATGGTCACTAGATGGCCAAGGGGAATACTTTGAAGATGAGAATAATAATATTCAGCAATGAGGTATGTAGCCCTTTTTCTATGACGAGTTTGTGAACTTAATTGTCAGACCTTATATAATGACAGATCTGATGGCCATTCTAGAAAGATAGTTCCAAAATTTCTTTGAAGAGTGATTAGGCACTGTTGTCAGTGCATAGCTTCCCAAGGGCAGTATTTTGGAGGTGACTGCTGTGATATTCTGCAATGAAGTATTTGGTACTTTTTCTAGGATAAGTGAACTAACTTAGTTGTCCAACTCTGTAAGTCAGAAGCCTGGATTTTGTGATTCTGAAACTGACAAAAGAAAGGAGGAGAAAAGATGTGCTATTGGGAATAGTCCCCATGACATAGAGGCATGAGGGGGCCTGAGAAGCTAGAGACAGAGTTGTGGAATTCCTTATGGAAAAGTGGGCATGGGGGAGAAACTTTAGAAATAGGCTTCAATGTCCCCCTTACCTGCAGGAAAGCGGTGTTACCTGGGAGGGTTTCTTAAGGACGAAGAAGTCAAAACCTATGTTATGTTACGTGGAGACTTAGGTCCTTAATTTGGCTACCAAAGAGAAGGGCATTTCAGAAGATTGGCAATGTGGTGGACACTTGGGCACATGTGGCTAGGCCACTGCTAACATCGTCTTTGTCATCCAACTCATTGGGTAGAGAGGAAGGAGGGTGCCCAGAGGTTGGTACCAGAGGCCGACCAGGGGTGGGGAGAAGTAGTGTCCCTGGAACGATGGGGAATCCCCCATAAGCCCTGCTGGCTGTGTTACTCAAGGGCATTGGGGCTGTTAACATGGCGGCCTGCTTGCATGTATGGTGGTGGTAAGAACATGTCTTAGAAACAACACTGTTTTCCTGAAGGGATCTTAAGAGCAGGTATTTCACCAGACTCTTTCTTTGGAAAGCTAATCAACCCAAGAGGGTTTTGCAAAGCCATAAATAATGTTCCTTCCACTCACATCAGACCATTCTGTTAGTTCTTTCAGCACATATTTGATGTGCACTTACTACATGCTAGTCATGTGCCAGGCACTAGGGGCGCAGAGACAACAAGCATCATCATTGTCCTCAAGGGGCTCCAATCTTGTCATGAGGGAGGCAGGGGAGGGTCAGATGCTACCCCATAGGCTCTAAATTGTGATAGACAAAGTCCAGTAGGGTGGGATAGGGATACAGCTGGGGGTGGAGGCTCCAGGGTACAGTGAAAGCCTATTGAGTTTCCAAGAAGAAGTAGAAGACAGCTGATGCTGGAGTGTGTAGCTTTGGTTGGATGCAGGGAATAGGAAGAAATGTGGGGCAAGGAGGGCTCCCAGCCCAGAGAGGCTTCTGTGCAAAGGCAAGAGGGAAGGAAGCTGGGAGCCACTTACAGGGGCTGTCTCATCCTGTTTCGGGAGGATTCCCAGCAACAACCAGCCTCTATTGGGACTCTTTGCTGCCAGCCTGGTGTACAGCAAACACTCACTGTCTTTGGCTGCCTCCATCTTGGCACATGGAGCTCTCGGGAACACATCATATCAAGAACCAGAGCAAGTTGGAAAAGCTCTGCACGTGGCAGGTATTCAGATCTACAGTGCAGGGAAGCTTCCGTGCTTATTGTCCAGGGGTGTTGAGGAGTTACTAATCCGCAACAATTGTGTGGATTCACACCTGCCTGCAGCCCTGCCACTACTACAGATGACTGTGGTCTCAGGGCCTCAAAGTGCCCTTGGACACAGGGAAGAGCAGAATATTTCTGCCCTTGCTTGCAGAGAAAGATAATAACCTTAAGGAAGAGATTTCACAGCTCTTTGAATTGAGTTGCATGTTTGTTCTGGGTTATTTTTTCTCAGTTTCCTAATATAACACACGTTTGGTATTGAGTAAATATTGATCCTGTTGCAGTCAGCATTAGTGGCGGAAGGTGCAGAAAAATAATCAGCCCGCTAATCAGGTCTGCTTTCAGGGATGAAGGTGAGTGCAGTGCAGACCTGTTAGGATGGGTGTGATGTCCACACCACAGACAATTCAATCAACTATGTTCATTTCAGTCCCTTATAAATAACAAATCATTTTTAAATGATACCATTTTTTGAATAGCTAAAAACCAGCCTGTGATTTAGTCCTACATTGTATACCAGAAAGTAGAAAGTGGTTTCCCTCTGCCGTTTTTCTTTCTTTTCTGGGGGGAGAGAGGGGTGGTGGTGGTCAGGGCTGGCTGCAAATTGAATTGCAATTAGAATTGCAGAATTGGGGCATCTCAGGTCATTATAGTGTGAGTACTCCAGTGTAAGCTTCTCTATAATATCCCCTCTAAATGCCCCTCCATCTGATCTTGGCTACTCTGGGGAAAGAAGCACCCTGCCTTACATGACAATCAACTATTTGGATAGCTCCCACAGAAAGTACTTTCCAGGTGGAGGCAAAATTGTTTCCTTACTTTTAGCCATTGGCCATGCAAAACAAGCCTAATTATTCTTGTAGATATTTGTAGTTATAAATATTTGTGTGCTTCTCTCTGTACTTAGAACCCAGGATCTCAGAATCTCAGAAAAAGAATCATAAAATTTAATTATTATAATCCCTCCTTTCTTTCTCCTGCCTACTTCAAGCTAATGCCTAAATTGCCATTTTCCTGTCCTGTTCAATATTCATCTAGTTTGTGACTTAAGCAGCGCTGAAGAACTCACTGCCCAATAGTGTTTCTTCAAGGTTTTTCTTTGACTTAGGTCTGCCTTGAGTGTAGACAGATTTTCCCTCTGAATTGATTAGAATGAGAGAGATGGGTTATGACTGGTTATTTGGAAGTGAAAGGACAAAATCAATTCTAGAAAGTTCTGTCATAGGGTTTACTGTACAAAATGAAACCTCCTTGAATACTCTCTGGAGCAGGGTGTGTCTAAATATATGAATAAATTAAAAGCCTGTAGGAAAGCAGGTGGACCTATCTGCCAGAACCTTTTTAGTCCAGGAACGTGTGACTAACACTCCTACTGCTGTGTTAGGCCACTTCTTTGGACTTGGCTTTCAGCCCCATCTTATTCCAATCTCTTTCTCCTATTTGCTTGACGAATAGATTTCACTGGATTTCAATTTCTCGGTTCTAGGTCTTGGATTTTTGTTTCTAAGACTGTGTTTGTTCTTCCCTTTGACATTGCTCATCTCTTGGTCCCTGATGGGATCTGGCTTAACCATTCCTCCCCTCCAGCAACTCCTGTTGTTTTAGCTGGGATCTCTGTGCTACAGCCCTGCACCCCCTAACTATGAGGGTGGTGTCCAGCTGGGGCTAAGACTAGCCCCTAGGGAATAAAGGGATTTGAGTAGCCGAACACTTTTCTTCCCACAGTCTGTCTCCAAGGCCAACATAATGGTCTACACTACCCCTTCTTCTACAAGCTCACCTGCTAATCCACCAAGCAAAGAAGCAGCAAGATCCTTTTTATCATGAGAGAACATGTGATGTAGGTGTGGTGTGAAGTCAATGTGTATAGGAATGCACACCACCATGTGTCCATGAAGCCCGACCTTCTCCTGGGTGTGCCAGAGGGCTTCATTTCCTGGCCTTCTTGGTGGATCGTTAGGGCCAAGTTTCTTATAGATTTGTTCCCTGTTCAAGAAGTTTCAGGGACTAGTGAGTGAGTGGGGAAATGTCAGGTGACTCAAGTTAATCTGGCAGAGGTGTCCTCTGGAAGGGGCTGGTGACAGAGCAGGGTACCTGGGGATACCAAGGCAGGTATAAGAAGAGAAACAAGCTCACTGGCCTTGGGGATGGAATAGTCAGGGTCTGCAAGGCCCAAAAGGAAAGCACCAAGTATCAAGTCAGAGTGGCAAAGACTGAAGGAGTGAATGAATTGTGAGGACAAAAGCTGCAGCGATCAATCACAGTAAGGGAGTTCAGTGTGAGATTGGGAAAGGGATGGGAAGCTGAGACTGAGGCAGGAAGCGTGAGGGTGTTTCAGCCCTTCCTTTGGGTGGCTTTGGGCTTGGGTCAGGATCCCTGCCCAAAGATGGGGCTGGACAGAAGTTGGGGAGAGGCTTAGTGAGCTTCCCGTGACTTCTAAGGTAACCAGGCAAATGAGGAAATGCACCCACTTTCTTCCACATGAGGTGAAATAGAAATAGGTTACTGACATAACCTTTATTGCTTGTGTGCCATTTAGTGAAGTAGGAGGAAAACAAAAGTTAAGATTTTTGGCACAGTTGACTTCCTGATGGATATTTTGCTTAACTGATAGAGGCAAATTTAAATATTGCATTTAGATCTCAGATTGGCTGTGGCATGTTTGCCAGGGAAGGGGCTGTCGAGCTGGAAGTGAGAACTGCCACGCCCCATGTGACTGAGAGGTGGATGTGCATTCGTGGAACACCAAGATACCCAGTCACAGCAGGGAGCGGGTGTGTGGGCCGGGTGTCTGTGATCCCCTGACTGTCCCCAAAGCCCCACACTTTCTATGGAAACTACTTTTCCCTTTGGTCTCTCAGGAAATACTTTGGCAAAAAAAGGAACGGGGAAGGCTCATTCCAGCAGATGCGGTTCATTCCGAGTGAAGGCCCTTCAGGACTTTGCTTAAATGAGTACAACTTGACATCTGCACCACAGGCTATATTTTTACCAATATACCTTTGTGTCTATCACCTTATTTCATCTTAAAAACATTCCTAAAATATGTTATTGCTGAATTGTTATCCCCATTTGACAGAAAGTAGAAACATAGGCCCTTAGAATTTAAGAAACCTGTGTGGGATTATGCAGACATAACTAACAAAAGTAAAAATAAGTTAAGTCTCAGGCATTTTTATTCACGGTAATAGCTTTCTTGACTAATTTACTATAGATAAAATTGTTAAGATCTATAGCCCAATTTAGATGTCTGATACTATCTTTGTGCTTTTCTATTATGTAATGGCTGGAGAGACTTCGATGTTTATACCTGCCCTTCTTTCAAAAAGGTTTTGAAATGGCTTCAAAACATAAAATAAGGCCTCCAAAAATCCAAACAGAATAAGAAGCTGAACACAGGATGTAAAAATGTTTAGGTCAACAAATGGTGGTGAAGGTGACAATGGTGTAGCAAGAATGGAGAAGTAGGGGAGGATGGGAGGAGTGTTGCTGGGCCAGGTGCAGGGAGTTTGGGGTGGTTGTTAGCAGTAAGTGCGGCAACCACAGCAACGGGGAAATAGGGCCAGGGAAATTAAGGCCCAGATGGAAACAAAGGAAGAGGATGAAAAGGAATAACCAGAGTTAGAATGAAAAGCAAATAGAAAAGTTTTTTCTTGACTCTTTATCCCAACTGAGGTTTGAAACAGCCCGTGTTCTCAGCAGCCCTGGCCCGTGGGAACAGCTGTGAGTGCAGTAATGTTCACTAAGGTTTATCAAGTGCTTATTAAGTGCTGGATGATCACAGCATCTTAAATGAAGATCTCGTTTAACCTTTTAGCTGTCCACGAGCTGGGCCTCTATTCATACTACTGTTCACACTTCGCAGAGGGGGAAATGCAGGCACAGGGAGGTTCAAGTGACTTGCTCAATATCCTATCAGTGGGACGTGTGGGAGCTAGTATTTTGTCTGTAGCTCTTGAATGACCAGCACCCTAAGTGATCAGCACCCTGAGCTGACCAGCACCCCAGGTGGAGAGTGAAAGGGAGACAGTACTCACTGTCACTCTTGGATTGTGGAGACTGTGCTTTAGAGATCTGGGTAAAAGGTGCATGGAGGGACCTGTGGCCACAAGTTCAGCTCACAACCTCTAATCCCCAAGTGTGTGAAGAAACAGCTCTGTGGGCCATTTCGGGGCGTCCACTCGCTGTTGGTACATGCAGGGCTGGGGTCTGAGTGTAGAGAGCCGTAATGAGAATGCGGTCTGGGACACAGTTAGCTGCTTTCCATTTTCACAGATTGAGCGACTGACTGCCTTTTGAAAGAAGTTTTGATTTTGCTGCTGCTGGCTGCTGCTGTTTGTGGTCTGAGCTGTCAGTCGCTCCCCACGCTACTGGCCGGCCGCTCTGGGGCCCGTTTTGGAGGCCGTGTGTGTGCTGCTTTGTGGCTCTGTCTTTCTTCTCCTACAAACACTCCCTCTGCCCGTCAGAGCTGCTCTGCGACGGCTCTGACACACTAACTTTCACGCATGCCTTTACGATTATCCCCTTTCTCCTGCCTGGCCGGGAGAACACATGTACCTAGTGTCTATTTTTGCTCCTCGTCTTCTGTTTTCTGTATCTTTTGATAGGTTGCTTTCATTCATGAACCCTCTCAAATTTTCATTTCCTTCCTCCCCCCCCCCCTTTTTTTTTAATTCAATCACAGCTGTGTACCTTAATGCAATCATGGGGTACAATGTGCTGGTTTTATATGCAATTTGAAATATTTTCATGAAACTGGTTAACATAGCCTTCACGGAATTTTCTTAGTTATTGTGTTAAGACATTTATAGTCTATATTTAGTAAATTTCACATGTACCCTTGTAAGATGCACTGTAGGTGTGGTCCCACCAATTACCCTCCCTCTACTCATTCCCCCTCCCTTCCCCTCCCCTTCCTTTCCTATCACTAATGAATATTGATGCAAAATATTCAATAAGAACCTAGCAAACAGAATCCAACAACACATCAAACAAATTATACACCATGACCAAGTGGGTTTTATCCTTCCTCCTTCTTTTAGTGGAAGAGCAGAGAGGAGCTTGTGTCTGTCCCCACCAGCATTTCCCTCCACCTCTGACCTGGGAGACACTTACGACCCAGCACCCATGGAGCTCTGGGCCTGGCACCAACTGAGCTGGGCTTGGAGGAGGTTGAGTGCCTGTGGCTGGAGTTTAAGCAATGTCATTCATTAGCTTTATCTTCTACCTTACAATCACCATTACAAAATCATTTTGCTTCGTGCAAGATGAGTGGCTCGTCTAACAAAATGGAGTGAAAAATGTATCTTGTCACTTGTCCCATGCAGAAAGAACATTGATGCATTAATAAGCAATAATTTTGAGAAATGAACATCTTTTAGCATTTACACCAGAGCCCCAAAATATAAGAAATATCCTCCTCTTAAAAGTTTGCTTTTCTACCCACCCCCAGGATAGAGTAAAGCCATTGATTCTTATAGGCATTAATACAAATGAGAAGATGAGGAATACATGGAAAATATGTTTGCATTTAGCAGGCTACCCGGGAGTGATGATCGTTTTTTTTTCTTTGCCATTGTTTATAGGAATGTCAATATTGAAGAATTTTTAGTATTGAAAAAAGGTTTAAGACTGTAAAGTTGCTAATAAAGTTTTTATGTGGTAACAATGCCACTTGCTGAACTTGTACTGTAACCTCAAATCTAAGCTTTTCAAGGCAAATAGCTGTAGCAGAATGCCTAAAGAAGATTTCTAAAGCAAACATACCCAGTTTTTGTCAGAACCGATTACAGACTGTTACTACTACCTTGGGTGTTTGGGGTGGGGAGGAAACCCACCGCTCTGAATAAAGTCCAAGGTGATAATAATGTTAATAGTAACTAGCTAATGTGTACATCTGCCAATGGTAGAAATGTCAATTAAAATTTTCGACACCATTGTCTAAAATGGCATGACTTATAGCAGCTGGAAGGGCACCTGTCAAAATTTAGTGATCGTGTAGCTTCTATTCTTACCAGGGCCTTGATATCAGGCACAACTTTCTGACTAGTGACTGTGATTGTGCCATTGACTTTTGCTCAGATTTTAATTATAGCAGATGGCAATGGGTATATGCAAAAGCATATTTCTAGAAATGTGTCCGTTTGCAATGGGGTGGTGTTCAAGTTCAGAGAAACAATTTAGAACATGCAAAGCAACAAAGCGAATTTTAAAATGACTTTTATTGGATTCAAAAATTGTGAGCTAAAAGCACATGAGTCCATTTAAAAAGCAATTTTATTGAGTTAATGGTGAGTATAAAGAATTAAATCAATAAAAACCCCACTTGCCGTTAAGTTCAAAAACACGGAAAGCATTTTATTAACTGTGTTGGTTTAAATTCAATAATATATGTTCCCCTCAGTTGTTCTTCTTTCTCCCGTACATTTTTCTCCAATCTTAGGCCCATTTGCTAAGGTGTTTGTTTGTTTGTTTGTGTTTTGCTCCTGAATGGGGGCTTTAAAAATTGCAGGCATGTGTAAACATAATCTAAACTAACCTAGGGTAGACTCTGCTCACATCCGTCAAATACGAATCAGGGACTGTTATATGTCCTCAGCAGGTGGTTACAGTCTGGCATCCCAGCTAGGGAGGTGAGCCCATCACAACCCATGGCTTCCTACAGATTTGTAAATTTATTATAGAGAAATGAAGATAAATCCCCCAGATAGTAAATATTAGGTCAAAATATGAAACTGCTGTTTTTGGAACACAAAAAGTAGTTGAATAATAGCAATTTTGTACCTAATACAGCATTAATTAATTAATTCATTCATTCTATCCATTATTCCACAGACTGACAGCTCTGCCAGACATTGAGTGTATAGTGATACAGCAAGAAGATATGGAACTTAGAGAAGAGTAAAAGGCAGGCAGCAAATAAGTCAACTTTTTAATAAGTGTGTAATTAAAAAGTATAAAAAGCACAGTTAACATAATCATTTGGGGGTGACAAAAAAAAAAAGACAGGACACTGAGGCAGGTGGCTTGGAGGCAGTGCCACAGAGGCCGAGGTTGATGCCCTGTGGAAAGCCCAGGGAATCCTGGGGATAGAGTGTGGGAAGGGCCAGGGGGATGTAGGTCAGCGGTAGGTGCTCTGTTCTTCCTGATGCTTCAGGCTTCCCCTGACGTGGTTGCTTCTGTTTCTTGGCCTTGTGCTTAGATGCCTTCTTGAAGTAGCCCCTGAGATTTATGCCCCAGTGAGATGGTCTGGCCAGCTTGGGTATCTGCTGTGTCCTGAATGCTATAAGTGGCTGCCCGGGTGCCAAGCAATACTGCTGGCTTCAGGCCATTCCCTGAGTTGTCCCCACACCCGCCCCACCGTTGCTCTGATAGCTCCTACACAGAGCTTCGACTTAGAGCCTCCGGACCCAGTCTGAAAATGAGAGGGTGTTGGAAAGCTAAGGCTAAGATCTGTGGGAGCTTTATACTAAACTGGGAATTTGCCCTCACAGGGCACAGTGAGAAGCTATCCACAAGAACAATGGATTGTGTTTATTGAGCACTTATGTGCTAGGCACTAAGACACATGCTTTATTGATATTCTGATCACTCAATTGCAGTCCAATGAGATAGAGCTTATGTCCTGTTTTACAGATGTGGAAACTAAGGCCCAAGGAATCTGGCCCTGCCCTCAACCTCTCTGCCACACTAGCCTTGCAACCCCATCCATAACATGACGGAGCATGCTGAATGATCGACATGCTGTTTCCTTCAAGGAGTGTTACAGTTTCACCATGCCTCTGTGAGTCACAAGTTTGGTCTCCCGCAGCTAAGGCAGCCTGGCTTGTGGAACTCATTCAAGAGAAAGGCCAATTCTCAAAAACTTGAACTGTGAAGGCTGCAGGTCCCAGCGGGGTGGTCAAACAAGCTCAGCTTCTGACTCTTGACACAAGCCCCAAGAATTGAGGGACATCTACACATCCTCCGGGGTCCTGTGGCTAAGATTGCTTCTGAGGGAGTCTGTGAGGTAAGCAGGGAGCCGTCCACTGCAGTGCACCTTCCACTCTGTACTGCTCTGTGTGACCTCATCATGGTCTCTGCAGGGATTAGGGGAGTGTTGTTTGCCTACTTGGGGCCAGACTGGCAGCAGGGTCAGGCAGGAAAGGAATCCAGGGAAAGGTGAATTTCTAGCTCTAGGATCACCTTCTCCCTTGGGAGATTCTCCTTTCCAGAGTCAACCCATGGGAGGATGTTTCGGGTCTGACACATTTCCTTGTCTCATTACACAGCGGTTCTCAACTGTATAAAACTGTATAAAAGGCATTAGGAAGGTTGAGAACCACTGCATTGCAAGTGACTGCACATATTTCACAATCCCATGGGCAGAGTTCATAGGCTTTGTTATGGCCACTTCCTGGGAGCTAGCAAGCATGAAAAGATACCCGTGAAGCCATTGGCACCAGGAAGGAAGAAGAACATTCTACAATTGTCATTTTCTGCTGAGTTTCTAGGCAGCTGGGAGGTCTGTCTCAGGCAGCAGGGCTAAGGCCCATCCTGCAGAGGCGGTTTTGGATGTGGTCCCTCCTGAGCTCTCTGGCGCATGTATCAATTTCAGAGCCCTGTATGGAGCAGAGGATGGAGGGGCCTGACATACTGTGAAATGTGATAAAGCTGGTTTGGTTCAGGGCGCCCTAGCTTTGTGACACCCGCCTATCTGTTACACTGATGCTGTTACACAACTGTCTGGGAATTCATCTGCGTCTTCATATGTACAACGATGCCAACCTACCCCAAAGTGGGTGGGCACAGAGAGGGAGGGGGAAGACTGGCTTGTGTTCCCCTTCTTGGGCTGTGCAGAACTCCCAGATCTACCAATGACACGCTGCTGGAAATGAGCAGCGGGAGTCTGGGCTGTTGCCTGCGGTGATGCAGTTAGCTTGACCTTGCTGAAAGCCAGCTTCCTTTGCCTCTGTCACCCTCACAGAAAACCCAAGCAGAATTTGAAGTTCAGGAAAGGCGTTCTCAAATCCCTAGAAACATCTTTCAGTGTTTAAAATTTATAAGGAAATAACTCAAAAGTCCATTAACAGGTGAGTGGATAAAGAGACTGCACCATCCAAATGAGACAACACGCTCAGTATAAGAAGGAAGGAAGCCCTGATAGCTGGAACAGCACTGCGGCATCACAGAATCATCATGCTGAGTGAAAGAAGCTCAACTTAACAGGCTATATGCCTTCTGATTCCATTCATATGACATTCTGGAGAAGGTAAAACTATTGGGAAAAATTATTCCCACACAAGTACTTTGCAGTCTCCAGTGTCTCGGGGCCTCCACAGGAGATGATGGTGAAATAGCTCTAGACTGGAACTAAGACTACTTCATTCACTTTCATTTATTTGATACATTGGGGTTTCGTTCCTTTGAAAATCTTTCTCTACACTTAGAAAAAAAAACAACAACAAAGAAAACAAACAAAAAAGAAAAGGTTTGAATAAGTTAAAATGGATGAAACAACATTTGAAGGCAGAGCAAAAAGACATTGTCCTCTTCACTCCTTACCCAGCCCAGCTAGCTTAGGAAGTCCTGAGATGAAAGAATCTGATTAACTTAGTGATCTCTTTCCCTAGAAAAAGGATTCCATTTTTAGGGAGAGTTGTGGAGTCCACTCATAGAGCCTCAAAAAGCTTATGGATCTCTAGTTCAGTACTTCTGTATTGCAGAGTAGGGACCATATCTGCTCCTTCTTCAGCACTATCTCATAGTCAGTTTACATGTATCAGTTATCTACTGCTGTGTAACAAGACACTCCAACATTTAATGACTTAGAAAATACAATGCCTTATCATTTCTCACAAGGCCGTATGCAAGTTGCACTCAGATGGGTGACTTTTATGGTAGTGACTGGAATCACTCAGATGGTAGCATTCAGCTGGGAGCTCATTTGGGTTCTTTGCTGGGGCTGGAAGGTCAAAGGTTATCTTGTCCACATTTCTGGGGACTTCTTGTTAACTGTCAACTATAGCACCTTAGTTATCCTCCACAAAGACTCTCTCTTTCATTCTCTTTCTGTATGGTCTCTCGCGAGTCAATAGTTTAGCCCAAGTCTTTTGTCTTCTAAGAGAGGAACTGGAAGCTGCCAGGCCTATTAAGGGCTATCCCGAGAACAGGCAGTGTCACCTCCACCACATTTTATTGGTTAAAGCAAGTCACAGAGCCATCCCAGATTCAGAAGGAGAAGAAGTAGGCTACTTCTGGATTGGGGGAGCACAGGAATGGCAGGATTGCTTTGGAGATAATCTACCATACCTAGTTCTTAAAAAATGTGAAAAGGGGAGAGTCCTCAAATTAAGAGTAAATTAGAGAAATGCAAATCAAAACCACCCTAACCATCTAACCCCAGTGAGAATGGCCCACATCACAAAATCTCAAAACTGCAGATGCTAGCGTGGATGTGGAGAGAAGGGAGCACTGTTACACTGCTGGTGGGACTGCAAACTAGTACAACCCTTTTGGAAGGAAGTATGGAGAAAACTCAAAGCACTCAAGCTAGACCTCCCATTTGATCCTGCAATCCCATTACTGGGCATCTACCCAGAAGGAAAAAAATCCTTTTATTATAAGGACACTTGTATTAGACTGTTTATTGCAGTTCAATTTACAATTGCCAAAATGTGGAAACAGCCTAAATGCCCACCAACCCAGGAATATATTAACAAGCTGTGGTATATGTACACCATGGAATACTATTCAGCCACTAAAAAAAAAAAAAAATGGAGACTTTACATCCTTCGTATTAACCTGGA
>CAUYPK010052224.1:0-24198 GCA_963574355.1 Loris lydekkerianus | reverse complement strand
ACACGCACAGAGTTAGCTTGCCTGGAGTTAAAATTCCACGAGCCAATTTTCTGAAGTTGTGCATCCCATTAAGCCTGAGGCCAAAGGGCATGCTGCCCTTCCTCAGAGATGCGGGCCAGAGGTTGATGTATGTGTAGTCTGTTTCTTGATTGCCCTTAATAATTGCAGGAGCGAGTTTATACCCACGGCAAAGCTG
The DNA here is from genome assembly GCA_963574355.1 of Loris lydekkerianus. NCBI lineage: Eukaryota > Metazoa > Chordata > Mammalia > Primates > Lorisidae > Loris > Loris lydekkerianus. Next base: position 24,002 of record CAUYPK010052224.1, on the reverse strand, counting down.
CTGTTCTTTCACGTCTCCGGTCATGCAACAAATGTATGAAACAGAGTGTTCTCAAGTAGTTCAGGGAAGTTAGTTAAGCATAATATCAGGTAATTTGAAAGTGGTCCAAGGACCTGTAGGAAGAAGTGAACTGAAGGGGAACCAATTTTAGAATAAATTTAAAAATGCCATTTAAAAAAACAGATGCCAGACAGACATCCCTGTGCTTAACTTACAAAAGAGTAAAAATCTGAATAAATGGAAGGACTTAGGTGCATATGTAGTCTACAAATTTCCTATTTCTAAAATTTAAGTCCCCTATTTCCATGAAGTATTTTATTAATATTTGGTCTGAAGTCACAGCATGCTTTCTGTATGTGCACGTGGCTCTATAGATGGAGATCCGCAGCAGTATTGTGGGAGGGTGGAAGCAAGCTGTCCCATGTGACTGTTTTTTTATTCATAGTAAATTGAAATTTATAGACCAGTAAGTATAATTAAAATATATATGGTGGCTATTAAGTCTAAAAACATTAATTATATCAAAATGTTGTGTCAATCCATTTATGATGTAGAGGTTTGCAGATTTTATGGCCGCTACCCGTTTAAGCATTTTGAATGCTCACTAATAGCATTCAGTAGCATTAATGGAGGAAGACACCTTCGTGTTTTATTGCAGTTAATCTCATTGATTACTAGATTACAAGTTTGGGTCAGAAATGAAGTTGCCAAGACATGGTTCAGTACAAGGAAGGAACACGGGGTTCAAAATGTCCACAATCCTAGCAGTAAGTAGTTTTCCCAGCAACTATAAGTGGTTGAGCTTAATTCTGAACTTCACAATAATTTTTTGTGCTTAATTTAGGCGTTTTCCTTTATACATCGAAAAATGCCTTGATCTGTATTTACATAAATGGTGCTCAAAAATATGATACCCCTCTTAGGAACCACAGCAGTCCATAGTAATAATGTTGGTTACTTCTGGATGTGGGAACAAAGCCAAAATAAATGTACTTAACGAGCCTCCTTTTCATTTCCATTGTTTTTATAAAAAATAGTTTGGGGCTGTTACCTGGATTTTAGCAACTTTAACTTTTTATATATTAGAAGAATAACAGCCCAATTTTAGAACTTCTGTGAGTGGCAGTGGTGTTTTTTGTCCCTGGGGAGCACGCTGTGTGACTCTGGCTGGCTCATCTTGGCCTGTTGAGCAGTGATTGTCTCCTCTGTTTACACTGCAAGATGTTCAGCATGTGTCAGAAATTTTGCCTGCTCTGAAAAACATGCCCCTGGGGCTCTGGGAACTTTGGGCCTTGCTTTCCTTTTGCAGATGTAGCTGGACACCTGGCTCATGGGGTGGGTGTCTCTTCACTGTCAGAGGCTGAACCGACGTCTTAAGGGCTATGCTGTTGATTTTGTTTTGCAAAGTCAGCCACTGAGGATTGTAAAAATAAATAACTAAAAATAAATTTAGAAGATAAAACTTAGAAGTCTGTCGGTGTTGCTGTGGTTAAATGGCTGATTTGAGGACTCTGGCACCTGGCAGTCCAGTTCTCTACCTTTCCGGCACCCATAGGCCGGGCCTGGTGCTGTCCAGGGGCTGCTTCTTGGCTTGACCCTGCCCATCATGAGCAGAGGAGTCAAGGTCATGGGGCAGTGGTACTGGGCAGTGAAGAATCAGAGGAGATGAAGCAGTTAGCACTATGCCTGAACTGTAGCAAGTGCTAAAAAAACTGAGCTGCACAGTTTTCACCGTGGGTCTAGATTCAACAGCAGTTGCAGAGTCCACGCCCAGGTGAGCTTGGGCAGGTCCCTGAGCCTCTCTGAGTTTCAGTTTCTTCATCTCTGCTGGACACTGTCTATCTCCAATAATGGTGTGGATTGAGTGAGAAGAAGATCCCCTGGGCCTGTAGAGGCTGTACCCCGAGTCCTGACCCGGCCTGGCTGTGTGTTTGCTGAGGAGACACCCCCCCCCCCCCTTGTTCTCCGCCTCTCAACCTTCACACCACTGTGTGCAGGACTCCAGGGATGGGATCATAAAGCACCTTGTTTGTCTTCCACTGTCCAGGATGTATTCAAGGGGAGAACCCCCTACCCCTGCGTAAAAATTCAACTCAGGGTGTCCTGTGACGACCTTTCTGAGCACTCTGGGGTAACAGAAAGACCTTACAGCCATCTTCAGTTGGTAAATGCTATTCTAATTCAGAAATTGGAATATCCCATTGTGAACACTTGCTGACTGCTCTCTCTGTCTTGCTTTCCTGAGTGGGAACAGGAGAAGGGAGGGACCCGAAGTCTTAACTTCTGGTAGTGTCCTAAACCGGCCTCATTCCCTGGGCCTGGCTAGTGCTTAGTCTGGTTCTCTCATGGGTATTTTCAGGAATCTTTGAGACCTCTCTGTCCCCTCATCTCTTGTTCCTAGCTCAGGGCCTCTGGAAGTGCCCTGAAGCAGGCAGCTCGCAGATAAGCTAATGCTGTCCCCTCAGACCTGCCACTCCCTCCTCTGCACCTCCCAGGGAGCCAGTGATGGCTCCAGCTACTTTCTGCTGAGCCCTGTTCAGCCACAGGTAGCTGTCGGACATGTCCTAAGATGACCCCCATGCCAGCCTGTTGATCTGTTGTGGCCCAGATCTGAGCTAAGGGAAAGACCCTGCCCCCATTCCCCCTCAGCTGTGCCAGTCAGCCCTTATGTGCCCATTCTGTCAGATCCAACAGGGGAGTTGGACACCTGTCCCCTGAGCCACAGCACTGCAGGGGCCCATTTCCAGCCCTCTGAAGAGCCCTCTCCCTGTAACACACATCACCCCTCCCCTGACCGACTCAGCGCAACTCTGCAAAGAGACTTTACCTACAAATTCTCTTTTATGCTCTTTGTAGGGTAAGGTCCTTTTGTGCCCTCACTGTGGGTAAGAGCCAATAGACGGGGAGATGAGATTCAGGAACAGGAGGCTGGGCACCATCTGGAGTCCCTGCTGGGCAGCTTTTCCTCGGTAGCAGGGTCTTCCTTGTTGGCTGGGTTCTTACTGTCTACACATAGCCCAGGTGGAGCCTGGCACTCATGCAAGTTAGGTGTCAGGCCACCCTGCAGCACCCTAGTGCCTAGAGAGGGAGGAATGATCAGCCTGGAGAAGGTATTCTAGAACCATTTATATCAGGCTGCTGGGTGTGTGGGCTGTGTGCTGCAAAGCTCCAAGGGGTGTTATTTATATTATAGTCTAGGGGACACATGAGCCTGGGGAAGGGGAACTGTTTAGGAGGCTGTGTGGTGCCCAGGCTCAAGGTGAGCAGGAGCAGGTGAGTCTGGATGATAAAGAGGAAGGGATGGAAGGGAGGGGTAGTGGGAGGCGGCTTGTTAGGGGTTAGTGGCTTGATCCAGGGGACAGCAGGATGTGGGGTAGGTTTCTGGGAGGGTGCTCATGGATCTAGACAGGAAAGTCGGGGGAGTGCGTGTGCGTTGGGGAGGGGCTGAAAGCTCCAACCCCTTTGAGAGCCCCCTGAGGATATGTGGGGAGGTGACTAGATAAACATCTCTGAAATTTGAGAACAAGTCTGGGCTGGAAAAACAGATTCGGGGATCACCAGAGAGTATATTTGGAGCCAGAAAGGTCCAGGTCCCTAGAGCAGGTAGGACAGGATTTCCAGCTAAGGTGTGAGTAGGCCATTTTTATTCTTTTCCAAAGAGGGTGAAATTAAATAGCATTGACAAACATGTTTGCAGGGTGAGAACACTGCTGAAATCTGGGCGGCTTGGCGTTTGAGGAAGAGACCTGGGAGAGGATGGAAGAAGGTCTCTCGTGAACGGACAAGCCAGGTCTGTCCTAACAGGGCCAGGGGCAATGGAGACACAGCTCTCCTTTAGAGTAAATTTCCATGAATCGGGTGAAAGACCCCAGGGGATCTCAGATGTATGGTGTAAATGTAAAGTTTGAAAGTCCTCATTGCATTTATTACTTCTGTTTTGGTCTTTGGATTTAAGAGTTCTTGAACCTGAGATGAGGCTTTGTTTTGTGTGGTGAAGTGGTAGTCATTTTTCTTTGTTTAGAGCAGACTGCTGTAATGTTCATAGATTAGTTGGCTGAGGTGCTTCCATGTGGCTTGGAAGACACGACACCTCAGTCTTCCTGAACTGCAAATCCTTCTGTCACAGCAGATTAGAACTACATAGAAAAGACACTGCTCTAGAAGAGAGGAGGCTGATCCAGAAGCATTTAGTCTCTTGCGTATGTCACAGCCAATGAGCAGCAGAAACAATGAGGATGCACAGCTCCTGATTTTTTTTTCTTCTGTTCAAAGCTCAGTATATCAAAATGGGAAATTTGGATGGTATTTACTGTCTTGCATTGTCTGAGTAGAATCCTGGAGCTTGGTGGGAGCAGAATTACAAATATAAGCTGTGCCAACTTTTCTTCCACCTCTGTGTTGCCTTTAAAAGCATCAAAAAGGAAAATTTAGGGTGTACTTTTTTTTTTTTTTATAACTTTCTCCTGATCTAAGCCACCAGGACTACAAAGGACAAAGAAGAGGGATGGAAGGGAGAGAGACTAAGGGTGCACCCCACTGGCTTTGTAGGTGGGCAGAGAGGTCGAGAAACATGGAGGGTGCAGATTTTCCCCTGGGGCAGCACTCCCCATGGTAAAGATGAGTGATACTGGGGCCCACCCAGCCCTGCATTGTCTCTAATAATGATGGGACCTGAGCACAGCCTGACACTGTAGCAAAGCTTGAAGACACACCTGTACCGCAGCGGTGACCTCTTACGACCTCAGAAACATGGTCAGTGCTCAAGGCAGTAAGAGGGAAGCACAGTACAGGCCGGTGAGACCTGGGGTTCTGACTAAAAGAATAGTAAGGAAGAAGACAGGCAGTCTCCGTAGGATCTCACAGCTTACTGTAATCTTGGGGGGTGGGGGGAGTTAAAAAAATTACAGTCATCTTTATTTGAGGTTGAGAAGTTAAGTTTTTAAAAAGTAAGAACAAGAACCTCTGAGATGTGGGCGGCAGTGTCAGGGTCTGCTGAATGCAGACTCCTTGAATGCTTGTCCGATTTTGGTATTCTCATTTTAGAAGGAGTACGGAGAAAGAAGTTGGAGAAGTTTCAGAGAAGACTTTCAATACTAAAAGTAGGGGAAATAAAAATAATTTTAATATAGATTAAGAGCTGAAGAAATGGGTTATGTTAAGCAAGACAGGGAATGTAGAGCAGTATCCCACTGGGCATAGGTTGTAGCTATAACCAAGGCAAAGGGTGAAATTTTAATACTAGGTAAATTTGTTTGAAAGGGAATTATAGTCAGCATTAGGAAACCAAATATTTTTGTGGTGCATAAACAGATTTATGGCTGGAGTAAGAAATCAAGAAACTAAAAGCAATCTCAATTATATGCCAACTGTTTAAGCTTTACTTAAAGTAAAATTAGAGTATGAAACCTATTTGACAATATATGTGTACAAATCCAAAAAACTCCAAAAACAAAAAGCATATGTAAATGCTGTTAACAATGCAGAAACTTCCACCTATTAAGTACATAAACAGCACTTGTTTAGATGCAACATATGTTTTATACTGACCTCTGCAATTTTAATCAAAGGCTACACAAATATTTTAATGTGGTTGGTTTTAACAGTTTAAATTAAACCCACAGTTTTGACGTGAAACAGAAAAGCCTGTGAGCTGACAGCCACAGCACATGGAGAGGAGTGACTCCTAGCAGACTTAATTATATTAAAGAAAAAAAAAGGGAAAATTAGGACTGTTGCTAATGTTCAGATCTGAAATGAAGAATGAGGTAATTTTATTCCTTCATTGTAGGAATCTGTACCATGTTCTAAATCCTAGATCATACATAAAATTTTAGACCAGAAAGGAGCCTTTGCTATAGTGGCCCAAGCCTCCCATTGGACAGAAGGGCAGGCGAGGCTGGAGAGGTGTGAATGGCGGGCGGTCATGGTGAGGCCCCAGGCCTCCAGCTTGGATGCTTTCTATGTAGGCGTGGAACAGAAGCATGTGTGTGGCTTTGTATAATTTCTAAAGCCCTTTTACTAGCTTGTTGGTCATATCAGCTTTGAATAGGTGTCTGGTAAATATATCATTAAGCAAACCAAAATACATCAGAGACCCATGACAAGACTTGGTGACATGGCAACCCTGAAGTGATGTGGCTGATGCTGTGTGGTGCTAGGTGATCGGTGCTGATGTGTACCCTGATCTCCTACTCTACAAGAGTAGATTGAACTTGAGTAGCTGGTTCAGCCAAAAAGTGGGTCTCCCCATGTTCACAGCCTCATGTTGCAGGGATCTGGCATCCAGCTGGCTGTAATGTTTCCCAACTCCAAGTCATCATTTCTTGTCTCTGGCTCTTAGTTGGGGAACATCTCCCTCTGAATCTTACAGTAACAACCATTCTCCATGTCACTGAATTTCCACAGAATTGTACAGTGAAGGGTATAACCATTTTTTTAGCTGGTCTGTCCCCGCCTACCCCCTTCTTTAACTTAAGGAAACCACTTAAACCTCTGGAGAGAGAAAGGGTTCCTAGTTCTTGTGCGCTTTTGTTTACATTTGCCATGTTGCAGAAGCTGATGTCAAGTCTTGTTAGTAAAGTACACTTGAAGACACATGGCCTAACTGAAAAAGAGGTACCGTATAAAAAACATCATTGATTCTGTGTGTCACTGACAGCCATCTCCAAAGTGCATATGCCTTGTGTAGTCTTTCAGAGACCTTGGTTGATTGTGAACGTGAAGTGGAGGAAAAATTACCACTAAAATTAAATATTTTTAAAGGTACTGGTTATAATTCTCCTGGAACTACTTGGACTCAGCAAAGAGTTTTTTAATTTTTTTTAATGATTCTGGAGGTCCACCTTTGATGGTCTTCCTTAAGTTAATAAATCTAACCTCCCCTTCTGAGAAAAAAATGAAGTCTAAACTTAAAACAAGGTCTCATCACATAACCTCTTCATTCTTCTTTCCATTGAAATGAGGCAGCACACTATATAATCTGTTATACTTTTTCCTATTTCTGAGTACAGTTTGGTTTATTTTGATCACATAATGTAACTTCTCATTTTCAGCATTTGTGTAATGAATTGTAGACATTTTCCCTTTGAAAGGGCAGGCAACGGGCCCTTTCCTTAAGATTTTTCTTCAGATTTTCTCTACATCCTGTTTTATGTGTGGTTAGAACAGTTAATGAGTCACGTGATGTTTTGCTGCTTCAAATGACAGAAATAGAGGTTCAAAATAACCACACTGAGGAGTATCTCAAATGCTTATCAAATACCTTGCTCAAAAACATTCTTTTCTACAGTTTGAAGGCTTTTTATGTGTGAGCTGCCAGAGGGCTGGGTGTGAGGGCACCAGCTAAAAACTGTAGCAGGGGCCACTGGCTAACTGCAGCCAGACACCCCAACACTTCCATGGAGTGTCTTTCAAAGCCCTACCACACACTGCATTGTAATTTTGGTTACAAAAAAAGCGGGGGACAGGATTTAGAACATAAAAGACCCCTCTTCTGGACTGTGTGCTGTTTTGACTGATGAAGACCATAGCCTAAGTTTTAGAAGTAGGCTCACTTGAAAGTTGGTCCAAACAAGTGTGTGCTGTCTTGTAGAAAGATTTTTAAATACAAGAAAATAGTTCTCAAGGTAATGTAATTTAATTACAACAGTATATTTTGTTTTCTATTTTACGACACATATTCTTCATTCCTTTCCTTCCTTCAGTTTGAAGGAAAAAAAAATCAGTTGGAGCTACTAAGTCTTTAAGTTGATGTGTTTCTAGAAACGAAGGGTACAGAAAAGTTGCTCTTCCCCACTTTCCTCCAGAAGAAAAAAGTCCCAAAATGGGGAGCAATTAAGAGGGTAGGGAGCTGTTGACACTTGTACTTCTTACTCTGAAGATATAATTGAATAACTTGTCAGATAATTGGAACATGTAATGGCTGTCTCAACCCTGAGAAAGATCCAGAAAGGGGGGAGTGAGGACATGGAGCTGCTGGCTGGGATGCAGGCTGGAGTCTCCCACCCCCTGTACCTCCTAAGATTATTGGGGGGCACTCAGAGAGTGAAGTATAAAGTGCTTTTTCTATTGTATGTGAAGCTTTTCTCAGCCACATCTGATATGTCCTAAATCTATATTAGATGTTTTAGTTTCTTAGGGAATCAGGTATCCATGGACATTTCCCAGCCAAACTACTTGCTAAAACTCAGAACCAAAAATGGAGAGTAACCTCTGTCACAAGACAAACCCATTGCAGGCAGTAGGAGGGAGTGACTGACTGTTGCCCAGAGAGGCAGGCAAGTGGCCTTACACGCCCCAATTAAAGAATCCAGGGAGAGTTTCCTACCAACACAGATCCTTCAGTACACCTTAAGCATGGGGCGGCAGGTCCAGTCCTAGCATGACTTTGCCAGAGCAAGCCTTGTCTGGTTCTTTTTGCTCAGTTCTTGGGTGTCTTATTGGTGCCCTGTGCCACTGAGATCCCTGCAGATTGGTGCAGAACAAATGGCATTTGCACATTTAGAAGGATCTCCCAGGTGCTCCTGAAAACACACAGAAAAAACCCAGAGGGGTACCAAAGGAGCTGCCTCACCTTGGCTTACACAGAGAAAATCCTATTTTCTGTGGTTTAAGCTGCCAAAACTTCTCAGCATTAAAAGAAAAACTGCCCTTGTATAACAGATTACATTTGTCTACTAACGCTGAACTTCGAGAAAGTTGTGCCTGGTTTTCCTGTGGTAATTGACATGAGAGTCTCACAAGCATACTGCTGTCCTCAACATCCCTGTCAGCCCATACCCTGCAGTGAAAACCAGAAAAGTATTAGGAGAACATTTCTTTGGTCAGCAAAGTCAAAGGACTGCCCCTAACAGCTCTGAGAAGCAGTTAGGAGAAATGGCCCCCTACCCCATTTCATCTCTTCTGTATCTGTCTGGATGATAGAATTCTCGATTAAAACATTGATAGAAGAATATACCAGCTCTAAGTTTTGCCTCAGTTTTGGTGTTAAGGTGTTTATTAGGCTGTGACTTAAGCAACCCAAGCGAAAGGGAAATGTATGAAGGATTGTGTGCGTCAAGGTGAAAACTAAGTCCTGTGAAATCACAGCTTTGTCTTCATGGCCTGAGTCTGGCATTGCTGCCCGTGTTCTCAGAAACTCTAACAAAATAGCCCGCTAATCTTTATCACTGAACATGTCTCTGGAGTTACATATTTTTGTTGCATAACAAAGAGGCTCTAGCTGATCTTTCCTGGATTTGGAGGGAAAGGATTTGCTTTTTCAATTGGATCTTAAAGCTCCAACTCCTGAAGCATGGAAGAATCACACGTTAAAAAATACTGCTGTTTAATCTTCTACTCATGTACTTTAAAAATCTAATACAATTAGATGGGTTTTTTAAATCCTCTTAGCTCTGCCCCTGAACCACTGCAAAGCAGCTCTGTACCTTAATTTTCGGCACTCTGTATGCAAATAGAGGAAAAGCCGCTCTGAGGGAGCAGGTGAGGACATGTCTCCACGTCAGACATGCCTAGTGGCAAAAGGTGTCCAGAAATGTGAATGCAGCTCTGTTCTGTTCACAGCTCACTTCATGCCCTTACATTCTTTTCTATGAGGAACAGTATTTTGACACAGCACTGAAAACAGACACAAAAGATCTGCCTTTTTCTCTTTTTTGCTCTTCCATCTTACACTTTCATTCCCACAATACTGTCTGTGCCACTGGGCCCATTTTCCCCAGATACCCATAATGAAAAATTATCCCTACTGAAAAATAGCTCTCTCATCATATACTGACCCTTACATTCATATACAAATGATGGACTTTGTAAAACTACAAATAAGGTACAATGTTCATTGATACAATACGTTTCAACTGCAGGTCTGTTGAGCACACAAGCAATCACCCGTATTGTATTAGAGACATTTTATTGAAAATGCGAAAATAGGAAATGTATTATAGCCTAAAATAAATTACATAACATATACAGCATATATTTATATCTTTAAAATATTTTTTGTTTGTTTAGGTTCTTTCACTCTAGGAATTTTGACTAAATCAATTTTAGTGAATTGTGTCCATAATTTTTTAAAGGAAAAAACCCGCTTTCCAAAACTTAGAAAAATATACTGCACTAAATGGATTTCAAATGCGTTATTTCAAGGACGATCACATAGTGACTTTGATATCGTTACAAAATGTCTTGCTTTATCTGTGTGAGAGGGTCGTACCACAGGACACTGTGAGTTACCTGCACCGCACAGTCAGGACTGCAGGCGGCAGAGCCAGGTAACGCATCTGCTTCAAAGTTACGATACAGCCACCTGGCATTAGAGTGCTAGATTATGACTTAAAGCTTCAGTTCGCTGTAAAACTAAAATGGAAAGTTAGAATGCTCCATTTAACTCACTCTGGTGCCATCTTCAGGAAAGGCAAGTGAAAAGCAAGCCTTTGGGGAAAGTCATGCAGAAGGGTGCTGAAACTTGGAGATGCGCTTCTGTGACAACCTAGAGCAGCTAGCTCATGTATGTACACGGTGGGGCTGAGGACAGACGCTCACTCAAACCTAGGAGAACGCAAAGTGAAACGCTATCTACCGTGCGGCCGTGTCAGTTTGCTACTCCCATGCCATCTCAAACCTTCTACAGGTCATTTCCACATGTCGGCCCGGCGTGGTCCCAGGTCTGATCCTTGGTGTGAACGGTGACTGCCGCCTGCCCTCTGCATGTGCGTGGTGGACAGTGACAACTGCACGACAGGGGAAGCACTGGGCCGCTAGGGCCAAGCCGCATCCGTCTCTGCATGGCCATGTGACTGGGAAGCAAATCAAAGGAAGCCGAGTTTTAACCTGTTGATTCTTAAAGCGGTGAAAAGAGATAGGAGAGTCTGTAGCCTGCCAGGCAGGGTGACCAAGAGGTGATGGCACAGCCGCAGTCCTTTGGTTCCAAGTGGAGATTGTCCGAGGGAGAACACAACTTCGACCACAAGGCAGCTATGTCTTTCAGGTTTTCAGAAGCAGGGGTGTGAAGTCAGTTGTTTGGTTTGTTTTAACAAAGAAACAGCAGAGACCTTAGTCTAGGTCCCCACATCAGCGTGAGCATACCTGGTATGCTAGAGAATTTACACGAAACCTTTGAACCAAGGCCTCTTTCATGACAAAAAAATAAAAGGAACAAAACATGATGGGAGAGGGAAGAGATGAAGCTGAAGTGTAATCCCAAGGGTCCCTGCTGCGCCCCATGGCGTCCCATGCCTTATTCATTCTCCTCTCTCATTTCTACGATGTCTGTCACCTCCTCTGTCTGAGGCATGTCAGTCATGGCAGAGTCTTCCCCTTCTGTGGCTGACTCGTTCTCCTTCTTCTTTTTCTAGAGCAGAGAAGACTCATCAGGGTGGGGCAGAGGGCAGGCACACACCATAGCAGAACTAAAAGCAGGGGAGGGCACCAGGTCTCCTTTGTGGCTGGGCGACCTCATCGAAGCGGCATCTCCCGTTAGCATATTCCTTCAGTTTGGTTACTTGTCCCACCTCTCCGCTCTAGACGATCCCCACACTGCCATCTCCCCCAGGCCTCCTGGTCACCTGCAGACTTTCCCCCTTCCCTCTCTCTCAGCCCTGACCCTAGTACCTCCTGTTACCGGAACACTTATCCTTATTCTGGGACAGTCCTAGGCTGCTGTCGCTCTCCCCCATTCATTGTCCTAATTACTGGTGACTTTCCTGCCATGTGCCCATCCTTGTAGTAAGTGGTCTCTCAGGAATCAGACCTGCTCTACCTCAGCCACCTGTGGACTCACTGCAGACCTTATCACAGGACCTTATCATTATTGACACCTTTGACACCACCACCAGGCCAATGCAAGGACACCAACCAGCCTCTACCACCACCTCCTGATCCACCAGTCTCTCCATCCTTTGACTGTGGTCACCTCAATGTCCCCCCTTATCAACTTAAATGCTCAATAATTACAACCCCTTCCTTTTCCTGCTTTTCTTTAATCCTGTTTTCCAGGCAAACCCTGACTTTGCTTAGGCCTAAATCTCTGCCAATCTCAGCCATATTCCTGGGCAGCAACGACTGGGGAACGCTGCGGCTGGGGGACGGCCATTGTCCCGATAGTGGTATCACCAGCTGCCCGTGCCACCTGCCTGTCACACTGCCTCCCCGCGCACTTTGCCACTCTCCTGGCCAAGTGTTCGACATGTCCTTTTTCTCCCAACCTCCAACACCTCCCTTTTCTCAGCTGATTTGGCTTCCTACTTCCCTGAGAAAAAGCAATCAGAAAAGTACTTGGAACCTGGCTTCCCCACCAGACCCACTGCTGTCCCTTCCATCACAGCATCTCCTATCTGCTGGATCATTCCCCAAGGCAAACCCTATGGTAACTGATTTTCTGAATCCATGTCCACACCTCTCTCTCCTTTAGAACAAACACTTCAAATGGGCTGTCTCCTTTCTCTTACCCCACTCCCCTCAGCCACCCCCTCCCCCAGCCACTGCCAGCCAGTGCCTGGGCAAGGTCACCAGCGAGCTCTGACCAGTAAATTCCACCATCTGACCCCGGTGCCTCCTGCACTTTCAGAGGTGGCATCACAGCCACATGGGCAGCACTGTCTCTCACCTGCTTCCGGTAGACATAGCATGCAGCGATGGCAACCATGGTGGACTCTCCCACAAAGCCTGCCAGGAGGGAGCCCACGCCCAGGGTGGCACCATGTACCCTGTGGAGGAGAACGCACAGGTGATCTGTCTGCTAAAGCACAGCCAGGGCACAGTGGGGTCAATGCCAACAGCCAGAAAGGTGAGCACTGACTGCAGAGGGCTGAGGCCAGCAGCATCCCTGCCCTGCCGGCTGTGGTAGGGCTATACCTAATGACTAGTCACTGGACTATGTGGGGGGACCTGGAACTCAGGGCTGAGCCAGCCCCACCCACATCTCATGGATCCCTCAGCACTTCCCAACCTCCCCAAGGAGATGGAGCCCTGTGAGGGCAGGGACCTGGCCTTCCTGCTCAGGACCATCACTTGTGTAAAGGGGCCTTGCCCCAAAAGTACTTTTCAAAAATGGACCCAAAAGCCTCAACCTGGTACTCAGGCAGAAAAACAAAACATCATTCTGAATCTCTAATGTTAGATACGCTGGGGGTGAGGGGTGTGGTTCACAGGCAGATGGACACTTGAGTGGCAGAAGGACCCATAGCCCCAAGTCCCCTGGTGACATACCCCAGGTAGGGCAGGACCACAAGGCTGGCGATGAGGACGATGATCCGCAGCACAGAGCTGGGTGCCAGGACAAAGGTTTTCTTCAGAGTCATCAGCCACCCGGTGAGATGGGCCCTCACAGTGACTGTGGGAGGAGCACAGGGTGGTCAGCCACATCACCCTCTGCCCCACCCTGCTGCCTCAGTCCAGGGGCTGGTGGGGAGGGACCCAGGCCCTGCTGCTGTGGCCCAGCCCCTGTCCCTGCTTGGCTTCCTGCTCACTCAAAGACCTCTGGATTCAGACCTTTGGAGCTGCAGGCTTCTCGCACCACCATGACTGTGATCACCATCTCCCAAGCGGAGATGGTCCTACCCCACCCCCATCCCAGCCTCCGCCTCTGAGCCTTCATTTCTTCAAGAGAAAATTCAAGAAAAGCTGCACCTTGATAGGGCTCTTGTTTGAAACTGGATGAACAGAAAGGCTGAGATCAGAAGCCGTCTTCCCCTCCTGTATCTGAGGGGTGTGGGGACCAGGGTGGTGGGCCAGGGGAGGAGCCTGCTCTCTTCCCTTGGAGCTGCCCTGACCACCCCTCACTCCTCCCCTGGCTGTTTCCACAGTAGTGTATGCTGTTAATTCACAATGATGTGCACCCCTGTCCCCCCACCCTGTGAGCTGCAGGGAGCAGGGACAGGGCATTGCTGCATGAGGGCGAGTGCAGGACAGATGCAGCCTTGCCTGTGTCAGCGGAAGTGCCCTGAGCATCTAGATTCTATCTGAAGTGGGAAAGGGCTTGAGGATGAGCAGGCCAGGCTTGGGAAGGGGGGGGGGGAGTGTGGGGAGGGCTTGAAAGGAGGGCCCTGCCCCCTCAGTGAGTGGTACCAGGCAGGGGCTCTGGGAAGGGGAAGTGCTCTTTCCAAGATAACAGCTCCTTCCCAGATATGTTTCTTTGGAAGAGGCAGCTGGGTCTTCTGGGTCTAGCAGTGCATCCTGCCTCCTCCAGGGTAGAAGCCTGGCATTTAGGAGGCTTATGTTGTCCCTGTAGGCACAGACAGACCACGGGCATATGCTAATCTGGTTGGCCCAAACCCAACAGATTACAGAGTGCAGCTGGGGCCTGGTGGCTGTCTGGAGGTGGAGATAAGAGGAGATTATGGGCCAGTTGCACATCCAGTGACAGCCTGCTCCCAGCTGGGGATCTCTGGGACCTTCAGCCCTTCAGACCCCACCTAAGGGTCTTAATCTTGACAGGAAGCTGCTAAGACCCTCCTGAGCTGTCTCACCCAATGTCCACCCGACAAAGGCCAGACACCATCCTAGTGCTATAATGTCCAGCCATACTTGCGTGTCTGCCACATCCCAGACAGGGATGTCACAGGTCTGGCCTCCAGAGACGCTCAGGGCTGCCTGTGGCCTACACAGGGGACAGTGTAGGGCTGGTGGGGAGCATCATCAGCCCTGGCCTGGCCTAGCCCCACGGTTCATTTCATAACTGTGGCTTTGTGGATTCTCAGTTTAATGATTTAGGTAGATTTTTTGGGCAATTTTTGTCTAGATGACATACACTTGGTACAGAATTTAAAAGGTACAAAAGGGAATACAGTATAAAATCTTCCTCCCAGTTGTGACTCCCCACACCTTTGTCCTGCTTCCGACAGGCAACCACTGTTACCAGTTTGGGGAGTGACTTCTAGAACAAGACAACAGATACTCCAGCAGTTACCATATACACATGATAGCAACAGTGTACACGTGTGTGCTGATCAGCCGGCCCGCAACTCGCTCTCCCTGTTCAGTCCAGAACTACCTGCCCCTTGTGCAGTGTAGCTCATGTGCTGTGCCAGCTTGGTCACACCCACACTGGCTGCTGTGTAGGCCACGGGCATTTTTCTTCCTGACCTTTCTCCATCTGGCCTCAGCTTGCCCCTGGACGACTCCTTTTCTCTAGCAGTTTTCTGTCTGTGTGTGTCTCCAGGTGTCAGCAGGGAGCTCACTCTATTTTTTTTCTTTATTTTCATTTTATGTTTTAAATTAACATTATAATTTTTGCTTTTGCTGTACAGGTCTAAGAATTTTAATACATGCATAGATTTGTGTAACCACCACCACAATTAAGAAAGAGGACAGGTCTATTGTCCCCTCCACATGCTATCTTTTTAGGTTTATTTATTTTTTACTATGTTTATAATCACCTTATATATTTATTTAGTTATTTAGCAACAGAGTCTCACTCTGTTGCCCTCAGTAGAGTGCTGTTGCATCACAGCTCACAGCAACTTCAAACTCTTAGGCTTAAGCAATTCTCTTGCCTCAGCCTCCCAAGCAGCTGGGACTATAAGGCACCTACAACAATGTCCAGCTATTTTTTGGTTGTAGTTGTCATCATTTGGCAGTACAGGCACCGAGCCATATTTACTTATTTATTTTTAAGGCAGCCTCTCTGCCACCCTGGGTAGAATGCCTTGGTATCACTGCTCACAGCAACCTCAAACTCTTGGGCTCAAGTGATCCTCCTGCCTTAGCCTCTCAAGTAACTGGAACTATAGGTACTTGCCATAACTCCTGGATAGTTTTAGAGGTAGGGTCTCACTCTTACTCAGGCTGGTCTTAAAACTCCTGAGCTCAAGCAATCCACTTGCCTCGGCGTCACAGAGTGCTAGGATTACAAGTCATGAGCCACTGTGTGCCACTTGATCATTGCACTTTAAAAAACAACTTGTTCTGTTTGATTCATTTGTTGAAACTACTAGCTAGTATCTTTTTTTTTTTGAGACAGAGTCTTATTATGTTGTCCTTGGTGGAGTGCTGTGGTATCACAGATCACAGCAACTTCCAATTCTTAGATTCAAGAGAAGCGATTCTCTTGCCTCAGCCTCCCAAGTAGCTGGGACTACAGGAGCCCACCACAATGCCTGGCTATACTTTTTGTTGCAATTGTCATTGTTGTTTAGCAGGCCCGGGCCTGGTTTGAAATCGCTGCCAGCCCTGGTGTATGTGGCCGGCACCCTATCCACTGAGCTATGGGCACCAAGCCATACTAGCTAATACCTTTTTTCTTTCTTTCTTTCTTTTCTTTCTTGTCTTTCTTTCTTTTCTTCCCTTCCCTTCCCTTCCCCTTCCTTCCTTCCTTCCTTCCTTCCTTCCTTCCTTCCTTCCTTCCTTTTTTTTTTTGAGACAGAGTCTCAAGCTGTCGCCCTGGGTAGAGTGCCAGGGCATCACAGCTCACAGCAACCTCAAACTCTTGGGCTTAAGCAATTCTCTTGCCTCAGCCTCCCAAGTAGCTGGGATTACAGGCACCTGCCACAATGCCCGGCTATTTTTTTGGTTATAGTTGTCTTTTGGCAGGCCTGGGCTGGATTTGAACCTGCCAGTTCCAGTGTATGTGGCTGGCACCTTAGCCTCTTGAGCTACAGGCTCTGAGCCATCTTTTATCTTTTTAACCACTATGAAATTCTACATTTTACTTGGCAATGTGATTGCAAACACTTCCAGAAAAAGAAGACTTAATCGGGCATGATAATAAACAGGAATGTTTCTTTCATTCTGTTTTACTTTACCTGGAACTGGGAAGAAGGAGAAGATCCTCAAGGGGACAACGCAGAGCTCTGCAAAGGCAAAGTCCACCCCAATGATGTCTATCAGAATTTTCTCAGAAACGTTGGGTGTCCAAAACATCACAAAACAGAGCTGGAGGGGAAAAAAGACATTGAATAAGGTTGTAGGGAAATAGCATAAATGAGTGAAGTGAGAAAGTCAGGGGTCATATGACCCCCGAGGAGTTACTGTGAAAGATGTTGTGGAACCTGCCCCATGGGTGGCAGGCACACTAGTCTGAGAGCTGCCACCTCCCTGCTTTGCAAACCGGATCAGAAAGTGTGGCAACAGGTGCTTCTGGAAGTCAGGGGGAAGGCAGGCCTCTGCTTGGGCTGCTTGAAAGTCTAGTTAGCAAGCACTCACTCACTGCTGATGACTGGGTCTCCCTGAACTTGGCAGGACGTGGGCCTCTGGACAGTCTTGGACAAGGTAAAGCAGACAGTACCCGGCACGGCAGACGCACAGTCACTACCGGCTGAGTATCCTTTATTTAGAATGCTTGGGACCATATATGTTTGGGATTCTGGATTTTTTTCAGATTTTGGAATATTTGCATTACCAGCTGAGTGTTCCTAATTCAAAAATATAAAATCCAGGCCTACTTGCCCTGGCAATGGAGGCCCATTCGCTGTGTATGGCAAAGCTACCCTACTTTGTAAGCTTTCTTACTCTGTAAGCCTTTCTTTTCTTCAATAAACTCTATTTATGCTTGCCTCCCCCCCTAAAAATACATGTATATGTAAATTCATAAAATCTGGACTGCTCCAAGGAACATTTACTTTCCGAATCATGTCAACAGTGCTCACAATGTTTCAGAATTTGGAGCATTTAGGATTTCTGGATTAGGGACACTCAGTCTTTACATGGGAAACAAAGGGATGAAGGGAAGGATGACTTGAGCATCCCAGCTTTCTTCTTCTACTCAGCTCCCAGAACACAGAAAGACGGCCAAGTGCCCTTCACCTGCCACCACCAGGCAGGAGACCCAGAGTGGTCTCTGAGGAACTGACCAGCCTAAGAAAGAAAACCTAGAATTCCTGAAAATCAGGGGGCTCCCAACGAAGTAGCCCCACTCACCCACTGGTGAGACCTGTAGAGGTGAGAAATCTCACCTCAGTGTTCACAGCTCCGACCAGCTCCTAGTGCCCGCTTAGAAAAATGAGTAGACAACCAGGTCTCACTGGTGGTGTCATTATAGCTCAAAGCTACCTCAAACTCCTGGGCTCAAGCAATCCTCCTGCCTCAACCTCCCAAGTACAAGTGTTCACCATGACACTGAGCTAATTTTTTAATTTTTAGCAGAGACAAAAATTGTCTTGCTCAGGCTGATCATGAACTCCTGAGCTAAAGTGATCCTCCGGCCTTGGCTTCCCAGAGTGTTAGGATTATAGGTGTAAGCCACCAGGCCTCGCTGGCCAAGTGCATTTAAAAGAAAGATATTTTCAATATTCAAGCCCTTCCAAAATTTGCCTCCCATGCACACTTTTTCGAGAAGCTACTGGGATAAGGTATGCTCTGCCAAAGCAAGTGAAGTCACAGAGGAAGAAAGAGAAGGTCATTGTAATGGAACCAAGACAGAAGCAAGCAGATCTCTGTGATAGAGGGGCAGGGAGATCCCAGGACAGCTGGGACAGGCCTGTAGGTCAGCTGATCTGGGGACAGGGAGAGGGCTCCAGGAGATGCCAGCTGCCTGAGGTGTTTAAATTCATGAATTAAGAAAAATTACAACAAAGACACTTCTTAAATCCACGAAAAAGTAAAGATGTTGAAGAAAGGAAGGGAAGCAGGCCTCAGCCGTCAGAGTTCAGCGTCGTCACAGTGTCAGAAGGGCTGGTGGTGCATCTGGCAGTGGGAGAGGGCCTAGGGAGGGAAGGCGGGAGGGCTGACACAGGGCTGTTGTTGATTACAGCCTCATGGAACTGATTGCACACTTCACACCGATTTTAAAAACTTGAATTTAAAAAAAGGTAACATCACTGGGGAAGATAATGTTAAAAACATGCCTGTTCTACTCAACAGATACCTCCTTTTCTTGAAATGTGAATGATTCTTCTCTGAGATAAAACCGGATATGGTATAAAGTGAACAAGAATTGTATAAAACCAGAACACTGAACTTTTAGAATGTAACATCCTTTTAGCTTTGGGTAAATTAAGTTTCATGGAATTAGGCTGGCTGTATTTACTAATACACTGGAGATCTATTACGAGTATGTTTCACTTTATAAATCCAATGGAGCTGTCTCCCTACACACTTTCAGCATCTTTAAAGTGTATGGCACTGGTTTGTAAAATTGGCAGAAGTAATATCACTTAATCCTATTGCTTGATGCCAGTATTCACATCCCATCTTTGACATGAAGGGAAAAATACTTCTTTAGATCTGGCGACTCAGAGCCCAGGGACCTGATTACCTGAATGCCCCAGACAAGTGGCTCTGCCACAGCCAAGCTGCCAACCTGAACTGGTGAGACATCCTCATGGTTACAGCCCAGGTAGGGCAGCAATTCCACATTACAGGTCCAGAAGAGCACGGTGTTGTCTCCTGTCTATACCCCATTTCCACAAATAGATAGAAATGCCTCCACCTTGGCTGTATATGAGGCCCAGGTATTTCCCACCACAGCAAAACTAGAAAGAATTGAGATAAGGGCGAGCCAGCCCCGAGTCCGGGCTGGATCCGTGCCACACAGAGCGAAAGCCATCCTGTGTGTCCCTCATGCCTAAAGTGACACACCTCAGCCATGTGCCGCTAAAAGGTTAAGCCTCGAGGAGCAGCTTTAGTTTGCTTTATTTATTTTGAAGCCAGTGATGATCCTAATGTGAGATGATGCCTCACTGAATGTTGCAACCTCTCTGGGCTTTGCAAAATCATCAGAAAGAGGCTTTTAAGTTACCAGGAACCAGGGGCAAAGGAGGATGTAATTGCATGTCAGAAAAGGATGGTACCAGGGGGTTAATTAACCTGTGGCTAATGGTACCGGGGGTTAATTAACCTGTGGCTAATGCGCCAGGTTAGCCCTCACTGGGCTCTCCACCTGCAGGTTTTTAATGATCTCATAGGAGACAATTAATTAACCTTTGAAGAAGGGAGTGCAGTATGAGGACACGACAGACCACTGAGACATCGACACAGACATCAGCTAACCTGCACGGGGGAGCACAGTCCTGGTCCCTTGAACACAACCACACCGGCCAAGTTTGGTGGGTCTCCAGTGGGAGCTTCTGAGATGGCGGCTCAGTATTTCATTTACAACATTCCAGCGTGTAATTTAACTCACCACTCTGTTCTTTGTCTGGTACCTGTCACAGCCATAAAGGTGCTTCTCCAGGGTTTTCAGCCATATGCTCCCAGAACCTAGATCGGATCTTCTGGGAGCTTTTGTGGTAGCTGTCAGCTGGGGCTTGAACTCATAGTAACTAAAGGGAAGGGATGCTGTGTTTATAGAAACCTCCCTCCACTTTCTCCCTGGAGGTTTTTGAAGCTTTTGCCACGTTTCCAAATGAAAAGGCTGCCTCACCCTCCAGTCCTGCACAGTCCGGAGAAGAACGCATATAACTTAGAAACAGGCGTGGTGTTTGTTAGAAGCTACAATCCCTGTCTGTAGGTTGGCAAAACAAAGTACTGAGCTCCAGCATCATAATCAGACCAAGTTTAATGAGTCCATATCAGAAAACATGAAGCTTTAGAAGTTCACCTGATGATATTTCAGGAAAAGTGTCATTCTAACGAGTTCACACTGGGCAGCCTTGGCTCAGAACATGCCCTCTTGTTGACCATGACATGCTGTGTTCTTCAAATATTTGCACAGCCTAATGACACTGCCTTTTCCAAACCAGAATGCAAACCTAATAAACTCCCAATAATGAACATCGTTTGTTCCTCTGAGCAGCTGCAAGACCGGGTTTTCTGCTGTCAACGTTACCTCATTAGGAAGCTTTGAAACAGAACAACCCACCTAGTTCCCAGATCTTGGTTTTTATATTTACTCTCAATAAAGGGAACCAGAGCTCCTTGGAGAAATGGCTCATTCTGTGACCAAGGCAGAGAGAAATAATGCAAGATAATTAGCCTGGAGTCTCTGTAGCGCCAAGAGTAAAGAATTGCTCAAAAAACAACGGGGCACGTCAAAGGCACACAGAACCCCACCAGAGAGAGCTTCCAAGGGCCAAAGCTGAAACAGTCTGAGTGACAAATTATATGTGGGATCCTGGAACAGAAAATGAATGTGAGAAAACAAACTGGTGGAAATTGCACACACCACAGAGTTTAGTTCACAGTAATACACCAGTACATGGGAACTCTCTGCACTATCTTTCCAATGTTTCAGTAAATCTAAAATCAATCTGAAAGGAAAAAAGTTATTAAACAAACAAACAAAAAAGAAAGATTCATAACCCACTTCTATTTGACAGATTGTGACTCTTTCCAGGGACGAGGTACTGACCGTGAAATGCTACTTTCAACTTTAACATACTGACTTGTATTTCAAGATATTTTCCTCCCTGGTAGAGCGCAGTCCCCTGGCTGTCTCTCACTCTATCCCTCAACACCACCAGGTGGGCTTCTTCCATTCTTTAATTGTGTGAGCTTCTTTAGAAACTACCTACCACTGAGCCGCAGCTCTTTTATTCACAACCTTAACTTGCAGTCTCCAGTCAGTATATGTCTTGACAAAGTTTTACTACCCACGTTGAGTTTCCCAAATAGGACTAGAGAGTGCAGAGGTGACGAAGGTACCTCAGCCGCTCAGAAATAACACCCTGCATCTCATCCCAGTGCAGTCTCAGGTAATTGTGACTCGAACCACAGAAGGAAGCTCCTAACTAAGGCCTGTTTCCCTAGGAGAAAAGTAAGGCCTGGGTGGTCCCTGAGCTGCTCCAAGGACGAGGACGATCTGAGTCTCATTCCTAGGAATTTGAAATTGGGATTCAGACTGCTATTCTCTCCATCAGCATTTGAATCCAGGAACATACCAACCCGGCCACAGTGGGACAGCCATCTGGGTGTCCTTAGAGAACCCAGTTCTACTAGGGAACATTGCCACGTGCTCTGCTTTTTGACTTAATTTCCATAAACTGGTGACCAGGCTTTTGAGGAACTCACAAAGCTTTCTCCATTACCTTTAATAGCTGAAGTTACTAGTAAATGAGAAAGTCTTTTCCTCCACAGGTGGGAAAAAGTAAAATACATGTAACTATTTTGAATAAAAGTCATTGGCCCTGGGCATCATTTTCATTTAACTGGCTTTACGTCCCCACTGGGCAAGCCGGCAGTGAGTTCTAAGCAATGCAAAGAGTATGCCAAGGCAGCTCCAAGCCTGGCTCTGGGCCTGCTGGCCTGGGTGGAAGTTCCTACCCAGCTGTGTCTATGGAGTTTGCTCTTAGCCTCAGCCACCTTCTGGGAATGGGGATGGTGCCTCCATGGCAGGACTTCTGGGAGGACCAGGGCCACTCTGCCAACTCTTTGGACTGATCCACACTGAGATGAGGCTTTGAGTCCATAAAGCAAATCAATGCCTTTCTTCCTTAAGAAAGTCTTGCCACCTAAACAATGCCAGCTGAACTAGACAGACATCATGTCTGGTGATCAAGATGATTACATGCTGGGGCCAGGTCCTTATCCCATCACCAACGCCCAGCCTCCAGCACCAGAGTGGCCCCAGCTGGAGAGCACACAGTGCTGGGCACATTGCATGTGGTCAATCAGTATCAGCTGCTATTATTGTAAAAGGTTTCCTGGAACTGGAATAAAATGTTAGTAGTCGAATCATTTTAGGTGGTGAGATGAAGACTGATTTTATTTTCCTCTTTGTACATTTCTATGGTTTCCACAAAGGGATATATATATATATATATATTTTTTTTTTTTTAAATCAGAAACACTTAAAAATCAAACCAACGGAAAGAAATATCCTATTTTACCAGGGTGGAAATGCCTAATGTGGACTCAGTGTGAAAGGGGTAATTCACTCAGTGGGAGAAAGCAGAGCAGTCCTGGGAGGAAGAAGAAGGACTATTAGGATCACACATGTGACTGACTTTCTGTACAGGGTCAGGCTAGCAAACATTTTAGCTGGCTGAAATAGGTGGTACAAACCACATTTGTTTATGCTAGATGAAATTACAACTAGCACTGACAGAAACAGCTTGTGTTCTAAGCTAAGGAGCTTGGAAAAGCATACTACAAAGTGTTTTTAAAGTATCTGATATTCTCCATGAGGCTTGTCAATAACCATAATTATCATTATTCATCTAACTAAATCATCGCTGCTATCATTTAGTTTTAATGAAATCACTGTGTCTTTCAGACCCAAGACCGCTAAGTTACCACTAAGGCGCCCTGTGGGCTGGGAGAAATGCTATACTTCAACAGCAGGGGGCGCCATGCACCAAGCCCACAGAAAGCACCGGGTTGTCAAACCTCTGCCCATTCCATTTCTCTGCAGGTTTAATTCTTTCCTGTTCTTACTCACCTGATCTGAAGAATACAGTAGAAGCTCTGTAAGTTGACCACTCAAGGGACTGTAACAAGCTGGTCAACATACAGAAGCGGTCAACATAAGGAACTAGTCCTACTGTCCTGATACACACATGTGGTGCATGTCTGCTCTATGCAAATTAGGTCAACTTAAGAAGGTGGTCAGCTGTGGAGGTTCTACTTTATTTAGAAAGTTCCACATCTCAGCTTCTGTTTTGCTTTCCTTTTCCTTGACTGAAGCGTCAACGTGGAATTTGTTAGGGGCTGCAGGGAGGTGGTACAGGCAGTCACTGTTTAAGGGGTGTGGAGTTTTAGTTCTGTACCTTAGTTGAGGTTGGGTGGTGAGGACAGCACAACAGTGTGAATGTGCTCAGCTGTACCCTTAAAAATGGTTGGACTGGCACATTTTATGTTATGTATATTTTAACCAAAATTTTTTAAAAATCCAAAAAACAATTGGAACTTACTTATAGCACACCATGTTTGTTCTTTTGGTAATTGTTTTAATAATATGCACCATGGATTTGCCCTGGTACTTTTATTATTAGGGCTTAGTTTTAGGGCCCAGTTTTGTTTTGTTTTGTTTTAATTGTTAACTCATAGCTGTATACATTAGTGCAATCAAGGGGTACAATGTGCTAGTTTCATATACAATCTGAAATATTCTCATCAAACTGTTCAACGTAGCCTTCATGGCATTTTCTTAGTTATTGTATGTAGACATTTGTATTCTGCCTTTAGTAAGTTTC
>CAUYPK010052223.1:0-19899 GCA_963574355.1 Loris lydekkerianus | reverse complement strand
TTCTTCCCAGCCATGAGCATGGTATGCTTTCCCTTTTGTTAGCATCTTCAGCTATTTCTTTTCTTAAAGTTTCGTAGTTCTCTTTGTAGAGATCTTTCACATCCTTTGTTAGGTATACTCCCAAATGTTTTATCTTCTTTGTCACTCATGTGAAAGGAATAGAGTAATTGTCTGTTTTTTTTTTTGGCTTGGCTATTGTTGGTATATATAAAGGCTACAGATTTATGGGTGTTGATTTTGTAGCCTAAGACATTGCTGTATTCCTTGATCACTTCTAAAAGTTTTGTAGTAGAATCCTTACTGTTTTCCAGATACAGGATCATATCATCTGCAGAGTGAAAGTTTGATCTCTTCTGACCCTATGTGGATACGCTTGATTGCCTTTTCTTCCCTAATTGCAATGGGTAAAACTTCCATTACAATGTTAAAGAGCAGTGGAGACAATGGGCAACCTTGCCTGATTCCTGATCTAAGTGGAAATATTTCAATTTAAGTCTGTTCAATATGATATTGGCTGTGGGTTTGTTGTAGATGGCCTCTATGAGTTTAATAAATGTCCCTTCTATACCAATTTTCTTAAGTGTTGTGTCATGAATGAATGCTGGATATTATGAAAAGTTTCTTCTGCATCAATTGAGAGAATCATACGGTCTTTATTTTTTAGTTTGTTTGTGTGCTCAATTACATTCATAGATTTATGTATATTGAACCAGCCTTGAGACCCTGGGATAGATCCCATTTGGTCATGATGTATAATTTTTTTGATCTATTGTTGGGTTGTTTGTTTGCATCTTATATTAATAATATTAATATTAATTATAATTAATATTTGTTGCATTAATATTCATTAGTGATATTGGTCTTTAATTTTCCTTTCTTGTTGGGTCTTTCCCTGGTTTAGGGATCAAGGTGATGTTTACTTCATAGATTGTGTTGGGTAGTATTCCTTCTATTTCTGTATTTTGGCAGAGGTTTAGTAATAGAGGCAATAGTTTTTCTTTAAAGGTTTAGTAGAATTCTGACATGAAGCCATCTGGTCCTGGGCTTTTCTTTTTAGGGAGATTTTGTATGGTTGATGCTATTTCAGAACTTGATACAGGCCTGTTTAACATTTCCACTTCATTCTGGTTAAGTCTTGGTAGGTGGCATTCTTCCAAGTATTGATCGATTTCTTTCAGATTTTCATATTTCTGAGAGTAAAGTTTCTTGTAATATTCGCTAAGGATTTTTTGAATTTCTGAGAGGTCTGTTGTTATTTCATCTTCACCATCTTGGGTTGATTAAAGTAAAGATTTTACTCTTTTTTTTCTGGTTAGGTTGGCCAAAGTTTAATCTATTTTTATTGACCTTTTTAATAAAACCAATTTTTTGTTTTATTGATCTGTTGTGTAATTCTTTTGTTTTCAATTTCATTTAATTCTGCTCTAATTTTGGTTATTTCTTTTCTTCTTCTGGGTTTGGGGATGGAATGTTCTTTCTTCTCCGTTTGCTTAAGATATCCCATTAAGTTGTTAACTTCCTCTCTTTTTGTTCTCTTGAGGAAGGCTTGCACTGCTATAAACTTCCCTCTTAGGACTGCCTTTGCAGTTCCCCAGAGGTTCTGATAATTGTTGTCTTCATTGTCGTTTCAGTTCAAAAATTTGGAAATTTTCTTCTTAATCTTGTCTATGACCCATCTATACTTCAGCATAAAGTTATTTAACTTCCATGTTTTTGTATGAGTATGCAGATTCCTGTTGTTATTGAGTTCAACTTTTATTGTATGATGGTCTGAAAAGATGCAAGGAATAATTTCTATTTTTTTAAATTTGCTGAGGTTAGACTTGTGAACTAGCATGTGATCGATTTTGGAATATATTCCGTGGCCTGATGAGAAGAATGTGTATTCAGTTTTGTTGGGATGAAATGTTCTGTAGATGTCTGTTAAATCTAGATGTTGAATGGTTAAGTTTAAATCTAAAATTTCTTTGCTTAGCTTCTCTTGGGGGATCTATCCAACAGTGCTAAAGGGGTGTTAAAATCTCCAACTACTATGGAACTGGAGGAAATCAAGTTGCTCATGTCTGTTAAAGTTTCTCTCATAAATTGAGGTGCATTCTGGTTGGTGCATAAATATTAATAACTGAAATCTCATCATATTTAGTGTTACCTTTAACAAATATGAAGTGTCCATTCTTTTTCTTCCTTATTTTGTTTGGTTTAAAGCCTATTGTATCTGCAAATAGGATTGCAGCACCTGCATTTTTCTGCTTTCCATTTGCCTGGAATATACATGACCATCCCTTCACCTTGAGTCTATGTTTATCTTTTAAGGTTAGATGAGATTCTTGTATGCAACAAATATCTGGCCTGATTTTTTTTTGTATCCAGTCAGCCAATCTGTGCCTCTTTACAGGACAATTTTAACCATTCACATTAGTTGAGAATATTGATAAGCCTTTCGAAAGTCCAGTGGACATTTTTAATCCTTTTGCGACCATGGAAGGTAGAATTTGATCAAAAGTTTCTGGGTGAGTTTAGTTTTGTGGTGGAGGATTGAGCTGGTCTTTATGGAGGATAGGTCTGAAAATATCCTGGAGAGCTGGTTTAGTTATGGTAAATTTCTTCAACATGTGAATGTCATTAAAGTATTTAATTTCTCCATCATAAATGAAACTCAGGTTAACTGGATACAGGATCCTGGGTTGAAAGTTATTTTGTTTTAGGAGATTAAAAGTCGATGACCATTCTCTTCTAGCTTGAAAGTTTTCAGCAGAGAGATCTGAAGTCATTCTAATATTCTTCCCCTTGTAGGTTATGGTTCTCTTACATCTGGCCGGTTTTAGAATTTTCTCCTTCATATTAACTTTAGTGAAATTGATTATGATGTGTCTGGGGGATGTCTTATTTGGATTGAGTCATGCTGGATTTCTGAAACTGTCTGCTATCTGAATTTTAGAATCTCTTGGCATGTCTGGAATGTTTTCTTTCACAATCTCATAAAGAAGAGACTCTGCCTTGTGAAGCCACTTTGTCGCTTTCAGAGATCCCTATAAGTTGAATATTGTTTTTCTTCAAATTATCTCAGAGCTCTCTGAGAGAGTTATCAGTTTTTGCTCTCCATTTCTCTTCCTCTTTGAATGTTTGGGAGCATTTGAAAGCTTTGTCTTCAATGGCAGAAATCCTTTCTTCTGCTTGCTGCATTCTGTTACTGAGGGATTCTACTATATTTCTCAGATCTTTGAGGGCTGCAACTTCTTTACTCAATGTGTCAAAATCTTTGATTATTTTGTGTTTGAACTCATTGAATTCTTGAGATATCTTTTGGATTCCTGGTTGAAATTCTAATTTGATCTTATTTGCTATCCAGATTCTGAATTCAATTTCTGACATCTCAGCCATTTGTTTATGCATGGGATCTTGTGCTGTTTCTACTTTGTTGTTCCTTGGGGGAGTTTATCTACTCTGATTATTCATATTGCTGGAGTTTTCCTGTTGATCCCATCCCGTTAGTGTTTTTCACCGTTGCCTCTGGCCATCCTCAGAGTTGGGGAGGTGTCTCTCCAAGATTAGACCCCAATGGGATTACTCTATTGTTGCTGGATCTTTGTAGGGAGTGACCCTGTGTAGCTTCTCTGGGACTGCCCCAGCCAGGGAGTTCTGGCTCTGGGAGCAGTTCTTGAGTGTGGCACACCCGGATCTAGCAACAGGGCGGGGGATGGTGCACACGGTTCTGGGAGTACCTGGTGTCTGGTGACTTTGGCACAGAGAGCCCGGGGCTCCAGCAGTCTCTGGCCCAGAGGAGGGCTCCGCACAGAGGCAGGGAGGGCTCTGGAGGGAAGGCATGGTTCTCACGGCTTCCAGAGTCCCTGGCCAGAGAGGTGGGGCCAGTGCGGGGGCAGGGAGTGTACGCGAGGGAGGAAGCAGGTTGTGCGGCTTCAACGTTCCTGGCCAGGGTGGGTGGAGGCCTGGTGGGCGTAGGGCATGAGGCCGCACATTTACTGGTGGAGTCCTTGGATGAGATGGGTGTGCGGAGGCTTGGCCGGCCCACGCAGTTGCCAACAGAGTCTCTGGTGGGGGTTGGGAGGAGGCTCCGCACGGTTTTCTGATTCTCTTGGGGGGGGCACTTGGTCTGGCAGACTGGGATGGGGGGCACTGCTCAAGGACCTCCTCCCTCAGTCTCAGCAGAGGTTAGGCTTCTGGTTCGTCAGGTAAGGGGGGAAGGGTGTACTGGGAGTTCAGAATGGCAGGGAAGACATTAGTTCAATTTTTCTTCCTGGCAAGAGAGTGTTCAGAGTCACAGCAGGGTCCCTCTGAGGAAGTAGTCCTTATTTTCCACAGCACTCACCCATAGGGTGAGACAAGAGGTCCACAGTTCACCACTTGTCTGTAGAAAACCCACAGGAGCAAATAAAGAGGAAAAAAGAAAGGAGACAGAAAAGCAAAAAACCCACAGCTTTCTTGGGGGAGGTGATGGACACTTTTTCTTTCAGATGAATTTTGTACGTCAAGGTTGGTTTCTTGGAGTTGCAGCTTGTCTCAGCAGAAGTGATCTGCAGTGATCATTTCTCTCTCGGCTGGGCTCCCAGTCGTGAGCTTAATTTGGCTGTTTCTGGACATTATCTTTCCTTTTGGATAGGAGCCTCTTTCAGAAGCTGTTTCCAGTCAGCCATCTTGCCCGGTCTTTTCTTTCTTGGATCTCTGTTCTTCACATTGCTCACAACTGAGTGATGAGATTTCTACTATAAGACAGGTATGTGTGGGCCAGTCATGGTGGCTTATGCCTATAATACTAACACTTGGGGAGGATGAGCCACATGGATCACTTGAGCTGAAGAGTTCAAGACTAACCTGGCAAGAGTGAGACCTTTTCTCTACCAAATATTGAAAACTTACCCAGATTTTGTGATGTATGCCTATAGTCCCAGCTACTCAGGAGGCTGAGGCAGGAAGATTGTTTGAGTCCAAGAGTTTGAGGTTGCTGTGAGCTATGATGCCATGGCACTTTACCCAGGGTGACAGAGTAGGTCTCTGTCTTTAATAAAGAAGTAAATAAATAATAAAGTATGTCCACACTTTTTCTCCACCCTCTTTCTTATTTAATGAGTAAAAGATGTCGCTGTTTATAACTTCCATCCACCAGGAGAATATTTTTTCCATTCATTTGTAGGAATGGTGTCTTTATAAATTCATAACATTCATAATGTGCACATTACACCTCATCTTGTGCACACTAGGTGAGATCCTACCAATTACCCTCCTTCTTCCAGTATATCACCCTTCTCCTCCCCCTACCATTTCCCTTTTCTTCCCTCCCCCTTGCTAGACTATATTTGCATTTTATTATTCATGTGGCTATTTAATTATTTATATATTGCTTTCTTTTTTAAAATTCTTTATTAAATCATAACTGCACATTAATGTATTTATGGGGTACGATGTGCTGATTTGATATACAATGTGGAATGCTTATCTCTAACTGATTTACATAACTGTCTCCTTGCTTACTTATTTGTTATGGTAAAAACATTCTTACTCTATTCTTAATAGTTTAGAAATGTATCACTGCATTATGCACATTAGGCGGATCTCACTGAATACCCTCCCTCCTTCTGGTCTCCCCCTCCCTGCCCCACTCTTTTGTCTTCTCTTTTTCTTTCTGGACTATAGTTATGTTTTATCATTCCTATGAATGTGTAGATGATTATATACTGACTTCATAGTAGTGTTGAATACTTTTGATATTTTTTTTCCATTCTTGAGAAACTTTACTAGGAACAATATGTTCCAGTTCCATCCATGTAAACATAAAAGATGTGAAGTCTCTGAATTTTTTATAGCTGCATAGTATTCCATGGTGTACATATATCATAATTTGTTAATCCATTCGTGGGTTGATGGGCACTTAGGTTGCTTCCATGACTTTGCAGTTATGAATTGGGCTGCAATAAACATTCTGGTGCAGACATCTTTGTTGTAAACTGATTTTTGATCATCTGGGTATGCACCTAGTAGGGAGATTGCGGGATCAAATGGTAGGTCCACTTTTAGTTCCTTGCGTGTCCTCCAAACTTCTTTCCAAAAAGGATGTATTAGCTTGCATTCTCACCATCAGTGTAGAAGTGTTCCCTTCTCTCCACATCCACACCAACATCTGTAGTTTTGATATTTTTTTTTTATGTGGGCTACTCTTACAGTAGTTAGAT
Organism: Loris lydekkerianus; assembly: GCA_963574355.1. NCBI lineage: Eukaryota > Metazoa > Chordata > Mammalia > Primates > Lorisidae > Loris > Loris lydekkerianus. The sequence goes on along the minus strand of CAUYPK010052223.1, from coordinate 13,714 downwards.
GATATCACAAAGTGATTTTGATTTGTATTTCTCTGATGATTAAAGATGGTGAGCATTTTTTCATGTGTTTGTAAGCATGCACCTGTCTTCTTCAGAGAAGTTTCTGTTCAAGTTTCTTGCCCACTTAGAAATGGGGTTGTTTTTTTCTTATTGATTAATTTGAGCTCTCTATGGATTCTAGTTATCAGATCTTTGTCAGAAGCATAACCTGCAAGTATGTTTTCCCATTCTGAAGACTGTCTGTTTGCTTTATTTATGGTGCTCTCTTGGGTGAAGAAGCTTTTTAGTTTGATCAGATTTCAGTGATACCATTTTGGTGTTGCTTCAATTGCCAGGAAATCTTCCTCATAAAAAATTCACCCAGGCCAATTTTTTCATGAGTTTTTCCTGCACTCTCTTCTACTATTTTTATAGTTTCATGTCTTAAGTTTAAATCTTTTATCCAATGAGAATCAATTTTTGTTAATGGTGAAAAGCGAGGGTCCAGTTTCATTCTTCTACAGGTTGCCAGCCAGTTCACCCATCACCATTTGTTAAATAGGGAATTGTTCCCCCATTAATGTTTTTGGTAGATTCATCAAAGATCAAATGACTGTAAGTGTTTGGGTTCATCTCTTGGTTGTCTATTCTGTTCCATAAATCCACCTCTCTATTTTTGTGCCAGTACCATGCCGTTTTGATCATTATAGATTTGTACTGTAGCCTGAAGTCTGGTAATGTGATACCTCCTGATCTGTTTTTATTTTTGAGTAGTGCATTTGTTCTTTGAGGTTTTTTCTGATTCCATGTAAAATGAAGTACTATTTTTTCAAGCTCTTTAAAGTATGACAGTGGTGCCTTCACGGGGATTGCATTAAGTCTGTAGATTGCTTTGAGTAGTATAGACATTTTAACAATGTTGATTCTTCCCAACCATGAACATGATGTGTTCTTCCATTTGTTAACATCTTCTGTGTTTTTTTTCTCAGAGTTTCATAATTATCTTTATAGAGATCTTTCATGTCCTTTGTTAGGTAGATCCCTAGATATCTCATCTTCTTTGGCACTACAGTAAGAAGAATAGAGTCCTTGACTATAATTTCAGCTTGACTATTGTTGCAATATACAAAAGCTACTGATTGGTTAAGTATTGATCTTGTATCCTGAGACACTGCTGTATTCCTTGATCACTTCTAAGAATTTTGTAGTTGAGTCCCTGGGGTTTTCCAGGTACAAGATCATATCGTCCACAAAGAGTGGCAGTGTGATCTTCTCTGACCCCATTTGAATACCCTTAATCCCCTTCTCTTGCATGATTGAGAAGGCTAGAACTTCCATTACTGTGTTGAATAAAAGTGGAGACAATGGAAATCCTTGCCTAGTTCCAGATCTAATTGGAAGTGTTTTCAATTTTACTCCATTCAGTATGGCATTGGCTGTGGGTTTGCTGTAAGTTGCTGTAAGTGGCCTCTATCAGATTAAGAAATGTCCCATTTAAGCCTATTTTTGTAAGTGTTCTGATCATGAAAAGGTGCTGGATATTATCAAAAATTTTTTCTGCATCAATTGAGAGAATCATGTGGTCTTTGTTTTTTATTTTATTTATGTGATGTATTATATTTATGGATTTAGGTATGTTCAACCAACCTTGTAACCCTGGGATAAAACTGACTTGATCGTGGTGTATAATTGTTTTGATGTGTTGTTGAATTCTGTTTGCTAGGATCTTATTGAATATTTTTGCATCAATATTCATTAATGATATTGATCTATAGTTTTCTTTTTTTGTTGTGTCTTTTCCTGGTTTGGGAATCAGGGTGATATTTTCTTCATAGAATGTGTTGGGGAGTATTCCTTCTTTTTCTATGTTTTGGAAAAGGTTATGTAATACAGGTACCAGTTCCTCTCTGAAGATTTGTTAGAATTCTGATGTGAAGCCATCTGGCCCCAGACGTTTCTTTTTTGGAAGATTTTGTATTGTTGATGCAATTTCAGTGCTTGATATAGGTCTATTCAAAGAAGAACTAGTACCGATATTGCATAATCTATTCCAAACCATAGAGAAAGAAGGAATCCTCCCTCAACACATTCTATGAAGTAAATTTCCTGATTACAAAATCAGGAAAGAACCCCCCCAAAAGAAAACTATAGGACAGTATCATTAACAAATATTGATACAAAAATATTCAGTAAGATCTTAGCAAACAGAATACAGCTACACATTTAAAAACTTATATCTCATGATCAAGTAGGTTTTTCCCAGGGATGCAAGTTTGATTTAATATATGTAAATCCATAAATGTAATTCAAAATATAAATAAAAATAAAAGCCATATAATTCTATTGATGCAGAAAAAGCTTTTGATGCTATCGAGCTTTCTTTCTTGATAAGAACACAATAAAATAGGCTTTGGTGGGACATTTCTGAAACTTATAGAGGCTATCTACAACAAATCCACAGCTAATATCATATTGAATGGAGTAAAACTAAAAGCATTTCCACTCAGAGCTGGAAGTAGATAAGGATTCCCACTATCACTGTTATTCAGCAGAATGATAGAAATCCTAGCCAAGTCAATCAGGCAAGAGAAAGAGATCAAGGGTATTCAGATGGGAACAGAGGAGGTCAAACTTTCATTCTGGGTGGATGACATGATCTTATACCTTGCAAACCCCAGGGGCTCAACTAGAAAGCTCTTAGAAGTGATCATGGAATATAGCAGCATCTTGGGATAGCAAATCAATGCCTGTAAATCAGTAGCATTCATATATGCCAGTCACAGTTAAGCTCAGAATAAAATAAAAGACTCCATGTCTTTTACAATAGCTTGAAAGAAGATGAAATACCTGAGAATATATCTAACAAGGAATATGAAAAATCTCTATAAGGAGAACTATGAAACCCTGAGGAAAAAAATAGCAGAAGATGTTAACAAATGGAAGACTATACTATGGTCATAGTTGGGAAGAATCAACATTGTTAAAATGTCCATACTACCCAAAGGATTTCCAGATTTAATGCAATCCCCATCAAAGTACCAATGTTATGCTTTTAAGAACATGAAAAAAATAGTACTTTGTTTCATATGGAACCAGGAAAAAAAAATAGCAAATACAATTATTAGAAATAAGCATGAATCTGGAGGCATCATATTACCAGACTTCAGACTATACTCCAAGTCTGTAGTAATCAAAACAGCATGACAATGGCACAAAAATAGAGATGTAGATTATGGAGCAGAACAGTGAATCTAGAGATGAAACCAGCCACACATCACCATTTAATCTTTTATAAACCTGACAAAAGCATGTACTGAGGGAAAGAATCCTTATTTAACAAATGGTGCTGGGAGAAATTTGTTAGCCATATATAGAAGACTGAAACTGAACAGTGATTAAGTGAATGAGGTAAGAGCCATGTTGATTGGTTGGATGTAAGCACTCCGATTTGTACAAAGAATCAACACATGCAGGATCAAACAGGAGGTCTAGGTTGAGTTCTTTGAGGTTTGATCCTGCAATCCCATTACTGGGCATCTATCCAGAAGGAAAAAAAAAAAAAAACCTTTTATTATAAAGACACCTGTACTAGGCTGTTTATCGCAGCCCAATTTACAATTGCCAAAATGTGGAAACAACCTAAATGTCCTTCAACCCAGGAATGGATTGGCAAGCTGTGGTATATGTATACGATGGAATGTTATTCATCCATAAAAAATGGAGATTTTTCAGCATTTGTACTAACCTGGATGGAGGTAGAACACATTATTCTTAGTGAAGCATCACAGAAATCAAGAAGTATGAATCCTATGCACTCAATTTTGATTTGAAGACAATTAATGACTTAGTGGGGCATGGGGGAAAGGAGAGAGCAGACAGAGAAAGATGGAAGGGGTGAGGGAGGGGAAAAGAAGGGGGAAAAGAAAAAGAACAAGAAAAGAAAAGAAAATAGTGACTAATTTTCCCATAAATTGGTTTTAATTTTGACCAAAGTATATTATTTAAACATTAATTTTTAACTAAATATGTTAATATGTTTAGGATATTGTATCCTCATTTATAAGTGACATATGTTTGTAATTTCTCCTTTATAAGAATGTATTTTCTCCAACTTTAATATCAGGTGTACCCATATCAAGTAGAATGATTTTGATGTATTTCTTCTTTTTCTATTGTCTATAAGATTTAGCATGATCTGTTTTTTGAAATTATCTTTTACTTTTATTTATAAATATTAGTGGTCTATTTTTTGATACTTAAAAAAAAAAAAGAAGTTAACTGATGACTCCATAATGAATCTCTGAGTCAAAGCATTCTATAATAGACATTCTCTTATTTGTCAATGTGAATGTTACTTTCTTTGCATTATTATTATTATTATTGCTCAATATTTCAATGAAGCAATTGTCTGATTCCTTTTCTGAATGTATTTATGTTCCTTTGTTCTTTACAGTGTTTTTGCTTTTAATCCTTATCTTAAACATTGTTATTGTTATTAAATTTTAAGTCTTTTTAATTTTTGTGAAGGCAAAAATAAATGGAAACCTAATTAACACATATATGTAAAAATGAAAATAAAAAATTAAAGATTAGAATCAACACATGGAATCCCACACAGGCATAAATGTACATGATCTATATTATATGACTTTTTTATTAAGTCTTTTGTACGTAGATCATAAATACATTTATGCCATTGTCAATGTGTTGATTATTTGTATAAATTGGAGTGCTTACATCATATTAATCAACATAGCTTTCACCTCATTTACCCAATTATAGCATTAGGACATTCGTGTTCAACACATAATAGATCCAACTTGTACTTGCAATGTGCTCCATAGGTGTGATCCCCTACTATTCCTCTCACCCCCTCCTCTTCCCTCTCCCTCCCCTACCCTCCTTCATGCTAGGCTAAAGTTGTGTTTCATTTTCAATAGTCCCAAAGACGATGAAATACCTGGGAGTGTATCTAACTAAGGATGTGAAAGATCTTTATAAAGAGAACTATGAAACTCTGAGAAAAGAAATAGCTGAAGATGTTAACAAATGGAAAAATATACCATGCTCGTGGCTGGGAAGAATCAACATTGTTAAAATGTCTATACTACCTTAAGCAATCTACAGATTTAATGTGATCTATATTAAAGCACATTTGTCATACTTTAAAGACCTGGAAAAATTAGTACTTAGTTTTATATGGAAACAGAAAAAACCTCTAATAGCCAAGACATTATTCAGAAATAAAAACAAATTGGGAGGAATCACACTTCCAGACTTCAGACTATACTATAAATTGATAGTGATCAAAACAGCATGGTACTGGCACAAAAATAGAGAGGTAGATGTATGGAAATGAATTGAAGACCAAGAGGTGAACCCAGACACTTATCGTCATTTGATTTTTGATAAGCCGATTAAAAAATATGAATTTGTGGAAAGATTCCTTATTCAATAAATGGTGCTGGATGAATTGGCTGGGAACTTGTAGAAGACTGAAACTGGAACCACACCTTTCTTCTCTAACAAAAATTGACTCTTACTGATTAAAGGACTTAAACTTAAGACATGAAATTATAAATATTCTTAGAGAGAGTGCAGGGGAAACGCTTGAAAAAATTGGCCTGGGAGAATACTTCATGAGGATGACACCCGGGGCAATTGAAGGAACATTACTGGGATCTGATCAAATTAAAAAGCTTCTGCACTGCCAAGAACACACTAGGTAAAGCAAATAGACAGCCCTCAGAATGAGAGAATTTTTGAAAGTTATATATGACTAAAGAAAAGGAAAAAACATGATTCTCACTGGATGAAAGATTTAAATTTAAGACATGAAATAATAATTCTATAAGAGAGTGTGGGGAAAATGCTTGAAAATATTGGCCTGGGAAAAGATTTTGTGAGGATGACCCCTCTGGCAATTGCAGCAACACCAAACATAAATAAATGGGATTTAATCGAGCTAAAAATTTTCTGCACAGTTAAAGGTACTACAACTGAAACAAGACAGCCTTCTGAATGGGAGAAAAATTTTGCCTGTTTATCAATTCTGACAAAGATCCGATAGCTGGAATCTACAGAGAACTCAATAAGAAAAGAACAAACAACCCCATTTGTAAGGGGGCAAGAGACTTTAATAGAAACTTCTTTGAAGAAGACGGACAAATGGCCAATAGGCACCTAAAAAAAAATGCTCATTGTTCCTAATCATTAGAAAAACACAAATCAAAACCACTCTGAGGCATCACCTAACTCCAGGAAGTTTAGCCCACTTTACAAAATCTGAAATCTTGGCTGCATCTGTAGCTCAGTGGGTAGTGCATCAGCCACATGCACTGAGGCTGGTGGGTTCAAATCCAGCCCAGACAAGCTAGACAACAATGACAACTGCAAAAAAAAGATGGCTGGGTATTGTGGCGGGCACCTGTGTTCCTGGCTGCTTAGAAGCCTGAGGCAAGAGATTCACTTAAGGCTGCGAGTTTGAGGTTGCTGTGGGCTGTGATGCCATGGCACTCTACTGGGGGTGACACGGTGAGACCCTGTCTCAAAAAAAAAAAAAAAAAAAAAAAAAATCTAAAATCTCTAGATGCTGGTATGGATGTAGAAAGAAAGGAACATTTCTACACTGCTAATGGGATTGCAAACTAATACAACCTTTTTGGAAAGAAGTATGGAGAATTCCCAAAATACTATAAGTTGACCTTCCATTTGATCCTGCAATCCCATTACTAGATATCTACCCAGAAGAACAAAAATCATTTTACCACAAAGATATTTGTACCAGAATATTTACTACAGCCCAATTCATAATTTCCAAGTCATGGAAGTAACACAAACACCCGTCAACCCATGAATGTATTAACAAATTGTGGTATATGTATACCACAGAATACTATTCAGCCATAAAAAAGATAGAGACTACATTTTTTATGTTTACTTGGGTGGAGTTGAAGCACATTTTTCTCATTAAAGCATCTCAAGAATGGAAAACTAAGTATTCAATGTACTCAATACTAATATGAAACCAAAATATAAACAATTACTATGCCCACATGAATGATAAAACACAAATATACTTTAGTAAGGGGGAGGGGTTAATAGGGAGGGCAATTGGTGGTATCTCACCTAATGTGTACAATGTAAGGGTGTTCAGCATGCCTGCTGGGTAAAGGACTCAATTACAACTTGAATTTTACCTTGGAAATCAAAACAATGTAACCTAAAAATGTGTACCCTCAAATTGATTTGAGATTAAAAAATAAGAAATTAATGTAACTTCATATAATGTATGTCCATAGTTTATCATCATAAAGACAACTAAAGTTAGAGTAATTACCTTACAATATTGCTTACTGAAGAGTGAGTTAACTATCTCTTTTTCTCTTTAAAGAGATCAGATAGTAAATTTGAAAGAAAGTTTCTTGCCTGTATTATTTAAGAGGCATAATTACCTGTTGCTCTCATGTAGAGGTGTGGATATTTCTAAAATCTCATAAGTACATTTGACTCTTGGCCACAGTTCCTATTATACCTTTGACAAATATAAGTAGTTGCTGTAGCTCTAGTTGCCAAGTAAATTCTGTAAGCATTTATCATTGTGTTCCTATGGACTCCATTGCCTTACACAAAAGTGGGTTGTGGGTTCTATGTCACCTGTCACATTGGTATTTAAAACACATACCAACATTTTAAGCCCGTGAGAAGTCCAGAAGGTAGAAATCTTTGTTTAATGCAGTATTTCCCCACAATGTTTAACCACTTCTTTTGCAGAACAGCTGTTGCCAATTCATGGGAATATTGGATAGATAATACCTTCAAAAAGTTTGAATATTAATGGAGAGAAGCATTTATTATCATAGCCATTGGAGAAGCTAGCAAAATAGAAAATAATTAGATGTATGCCTAAAGCCCTCTAAAATTAAAAACCGTTATTTATAGTTTCACAAATTGTCAAGGTCAGGTGGGCACTGTGAGGTCTTAAGGACCTCCTTTCATTGTTAAGGAGAGAGATGTTCCTGGGTTCTGATAGGGCCAGCAACCCTGTCACACCTAGGAATTTGCCTCAGCAACCCCTTTGTCTTTGGACTAGAACTTGGCATAGTGCCTCCAAGTAATAGCCCTCTCTGTGGATAGCTCCACATGGCAGTCAGTTGAGAGCTGAGAAAAGTCTGTTCTTGAGCAATACACAAAGAGTGGTAGTGTGATGGTGAGAATAGTTCAGTGTATGTCTTCCTTCTAAAGAAGAGCACAGAAGTAACAATAGCTTCTCTTAAAAACACATAAACTTCCTGAAATTACTTTTATACTCATAAAGTCATGAATATTTATTATCAAGTTAATAGATAATTGGGTGATTATTACATGCATAGTATACATATCAGTTAGGATAGGTCAACTGCTGTAACAGGTAATTATATAATGGCTTAAACACAATAAAAGTCTATTTTTTGCTTGCACAACAGCACTGGGTGGTAAATTTTCAGTTAGTAAGACATCTTTCATTCATACAATTATTCAGGGCCCAAGACTAATGGATAAGCTACCATCATCAATATATGGCTGCAAAGTTGTCCTAGGAGTCATCTCCACTCCAGGTATCTGGGAAGGGAAAGAGCATGAAAACATATATAAGGTTTTTAGAACTATACCTGGAAGTTGTGCACATCGTATACATTCACACTTTAGTATCTAAAATTCAGTCACATGGCCAGACTTAATTACAAAACGGGCTGAGAAGTATAGGCTAGCTGTGTTCCCAGGAAGAAATAAAAAAAAAAAAAAAATGGATTTTAGGAAGTAGCTGGGAGACCATGTCTAATACTTGATGCTTTTTGGTTCTTGGTCACCAAGTTAGATTGATTTTCTCTTTTATTTGCTCACTATTGGCTCATGATGGTTCTGCATAGTATGCTGCTGATACTGTAAGTCTTTTTTATAGTAACTTCTATCATCAAGCTTCCACATATCCCACAGGATTTCTTCAGAAAATTTCCACCTTTGTTCATTCAGCATTTAGTGAGCATCTTCATAGGTCAGGCTCTTGGATGAGCTAGAGGTACAGCAGTGAACAAATGCCCTAGCCCTTTGGGAGCTTATCCTCTTGTATAAGAGAAAAACATTAAATAAAGAAAACAATTGTTTTGTACCACTTGCTTTAAAAATGAGAGTAAGTAATGGGGGGGTGGGAAGCACTTGCTAATGTCATCATAGTTGGCTTCTTTGGGAAATTGGCATTTGGACTTAGACTTGAAGAGTGGCAATGAGCCAACAATTTAGGTTGAAAGTCTGCATTCCAGTTAGAGAAAAGAGCACACAGAAAGGTCCTAAGGGAAGATTAAGGTTAACATGTGCAAGGAACTTGTATCTAGGAGACTAGCATGTGTGGAGAGTAGTAAGCAAAACATGCTGTGTGAGGGCGGTGCCTGTGGCTCAAAGGAGTAGGTTGCCGGCCCCATATGCCGGAGGTGGTGGGTTCAAACCCGGCCCCAGCCAGAAACTGCAGGAAAAACAAACAAACAAACAAAACAACCATGCTGTGTGAGATGAGATGACAGTATAAACTCAAGCTGAATGGAATGTTCCACACAAGGCCTTTCAGATCATGGAGTGGAGTTTATGTGTTTAACTGAGAGGAGGAGTAAGCCATTAAAATGTTTCTTGTTTTCTGTAACAACTTTATAAGATATATAATTCACAACCCAGATTTCTCCCCATTGAAAGAATATATACAATTCAATGGCTTTTAGGATATTTGAATTGTATAAACCTTACCACAATCCATCTGAAAATAGTGTCATCAGCCCCCAAAGAGATTTCATGCTATTGAATGGTCACTTCATTTCTTCCAAACCCCCACACCTAGGCAACCATTAACCAACATTTCATAAAAATGGAATCATATGGTGTATAGTCTTTTGTAACTGGCTTCTACATAGCATAATGCTTTCATGGTTCATCTATATTGTAGCATGTCTCAGTATGTCATTCCTTTTCTGGCTTAACAATATTTCATATATTGATATATCCACCACATTTTATTTATCTGTCCATCAATGGATATTTTAGTTATTTTCACCTTCTAGCTATTATTAATAATACTGCTATGAGCAGTCATGTAAAAGTTTTTGTGTGACCTTATGTTTTCATTTTTCTTGGATATGTGAGGGCTGATAATTAAGTTCACAAGCTCATTTGAGAAAAAATGCTATATTACTCATTGCTAAATATCACTATAGTCACCTTCAAAGAACTCCCCTTGGGAAGTTATGCACTGACTTAGTCAGCACTTACTCTACCCTTCAAACTAATTTTGGAACTCTTTTCTGGAATGACCATCAGAGCTGTCACCATACAGCACACAAAAGCCTGTAACAACAATAATGAACCCTTCTCAGCAAGACACTTCCATACATTGACATGAACACAGCTGTGAGACACTGATATACCAAGATTATAAAATCTTACTGAGCTGTTTATACAGAGCTGCCAGTGTAAGTGCATGCAGGCAAGTTTGTAAACTTACCGTATGTACTCGAGTATAAGCCAACCCCCTTAATTTTACCCTAAAAACTGGGAAAACTTAGTGACTCGAGTATAAGCCGAGGTGGAAAATGAAGCAGCAACTGGTAAATTTCAAAAATAAAAATATATACCCAAAACAATTACAATAATTGAGGCGTCAGTAGGTTAAATGCTTTTCAATATTTATTGCTAAAGAAAAACTGTAAACTAGCAACAACTTTAAAACTTTAAATAAAGTGCAGAAAACCGTAGCTTAACAGGTAATCAAGCCTACCTCTTCAGCTCAGCCGTGACTTGTGGACTGAGCTGAAGCACTGCCCCCTCAAGCAGATGGCAGAAGATGACTGGAGACTACGTGCATTTGATTAGGTGCGTGCGCACCGAATCAAATAACCTATATGACCTGAGTATAAGCCGAGTTCAGGTTTTTCGGCACAAATTTTGTGCCAAAAAAACTCAGCTTATACTCGAGTATATACGGTAATTGTTAGACCTCACACAACAACATCTTTGATGGTCATTCTGGAAAAGAATTCTAAAATTGCTCCAAAGAGTGAGCTGGGTGCTGGCTTTAGTACATAAGTTCACACTGGGAGTACTTGAAAGGTGACTATAATGATATTCAGCAATGAGGTATATAGCACTTTTTCTAGGATGAGTTGTGAACTTAACTGTCAGACCTTGTATACCTAATAGTAGAATTGCTAGGTCACATGGTAACTGTGTTTAACATTTTGAGGAACTTCCAGATTGTTTTCCTAAGTAGTTGTATCATTTTGCATTCCTATCATCAGGATCTGATAGTTCCAATTTCTCTATCTCCTTCATAATACTTGTGATTACCTGTCTTTTTTGATAAAGCCATTCTAGGGGGTATGAAATGGTACCTTTATTGTGGTTCTGATTTGCCGATCCCTGATATCCAGTGCAGAAATGTTCAGGCCAGGTTTATTGAAAGGGTCAGTGGCATTTGGACTTAGACTTGAAGAGTAGCAATGAGCCAACCATTTAAGCTGAAAGAACCTCATTCCAGTTAGAAAAAAGAGCATACAGAAAGGTCCTAAAATAAGATTAAGCTTAACATGTTCAAATTAGAGACCCCTTAAATTTGGGGCCATAGGGGGTGGGCAAATTTCATAGCTTTCCCAGAAGATTAGAGTTCTTTGGCTCAAACTTCTTGTGGGTAGGACCAACTAGGTCCTTTGTCTTAAGGGTTCATGTATGGCTACATTTGGCCCCCCCAACATTCCTGACTCTTGTTAAAAGGGATGATAGGGACAATGGTCTGTCTTCTGAAATTGATTCTGGCTGGAAAGTGTTGTAGTTGTCCTGACTGGTGTGAGTCAGGTATTGGTAGGGATGTACTGATTTGGGGTACATTGCGAGAGTGTTTGGGGAGTAGTAGGAATTGGGTTGCAATGACAGCTGACACCTTTTTTTGCTCTTTCTTGAATGAGGACAGGAATTAGATGACACAAGCAAAAATGGTTAATAACAGGAAGATTGCAGTGAGGGGGCCCAAGAAGAGTATAATCTAGCATCCCCGGGGGCTGTCAAAACAGGATCCCTCATCGTTGAGGGGTTTTTTCAGGTTAATGGGAGGGTACATACAACCAAGTCACAATATTTGAATTTGTTAGGCAGAGTCCCTCTTGTAGTTATGTCATATACCTCTACATTGTGCCCATCAGGTGGGAGCACCCCAAATTCCACTCCCCTCTCTGTTATTTCCCATCCCCCAACATGAATTGAAATGAGTTTTTTCCTATGTGGGTGTGAATTAGATCATCTGTTGGCTTAATACTGGATATTTGGATATTTGCAATACTTTTGATATTTGCTTCTTCATTCTTTTTTAAAATTAATTTATTTTTTTATTAAATCATAGCTGTGTACATTAGTGCAATCAAGGGGGTACAATGTGCTGGTTTCATATACAATCTGAAATATTTTCATCAAACTGTTTAATACAGCCTTCATGGCATTTTCTTAGTTATTGTATGAAGACATTTGTACTCTGCCTTTAGTAAGTTTCGCCTGTACCCATTCTAAGATGCACCATAGGTGTTGCCCCACCAATTACCTTCCTTCCACCCCAACCTCCCTCCTCCCCTCCCCTCCCTTGGCACTTTACCCATATTCTTGTGCTATACTTAGGTTATAGCCTTCATATGAAAGCTAGAAATTAGCTTCATAGTAGGGCCGAGTACATTGAATACTTTTTCTTCCATTTCTTGAGATACTTTGCTAAGAAGAATAGGTTCCACCTCCATACATGTAAACATGAAAGAGGTAAAGTCTCCATATTTCTTTAAGGCTGCATGATATTCCATGGTATACATGTACCACAATTTATTAATCCATTCGTGGATCAATGGGCACTTGGGCTTCTTCCATGACTTAGCAATTATGAATTGGGCTGCAATAAACATTCTGGTGCAGATGTCTTTGTTATATTGTGACTTTTGATCTTCTGGGTATAAACCTAGTAAAGGAATTATAGGATCGAATGGCAGGTCTATTTTTAGGTCTCTAAGTATTCTCCAAACATCCTTCCAGAAGAAATGTATTACTTGGCATTCCCACCAGCAGTGTGGAAGTGTGCCCTTTCCTCTACATCCATGCCAACATTTCTGGTTTTGGAATTTTGTTATGTGGGCTACTCTTATTGGGGTTAGCTGATATCTCAAAGTAGTTTTGATTTGCATTTCTCTGATGATTAAGGATGATGAGCTTTTTTTCATGCGTTTGTAGATTTTGCATCTGTCTTCTTTAGAAATGTTTCTCTTTAAGTCCCTTGCCCACCCTGAAATGGAGTCATGTGTTCTTTTCTTACTAATATATTTGAGTTCTCTGTGTATTCTGGTTATTAGACTTTTATCAGAGGTATAACCTGCAAATATTTTCTCCCATTCTGAGGGCTGTCTGCTTGCTTTACTCATTATGTTCTTGGCTGTGCAGAAGCTTTTTAGTTTGATCAGGTCCCAGTAGTGTATTTTTGGCACTGCTTCAATTGCCTGGGGAGTCCTCCTCATAAAATGTTCACCCAGGCCCATTCCTTGAAGAGTTTTCCCTGCACTTTCTTTAAGTATTTTTATAGTTTTATGTTTTAAGTTTAAATCTTTTATCTAGTGAGTGTCTATATTAGTTAATGGTGAAAGGTGGGTCCAGTTTCAATCTTCTACAGGTTGCCAACCAGTTTACCCAGCAC
>CAUYPK010052220.1:0-35856 GCA_963574355.1 Loris lydekkerianus | reverse complement strand
TTTTCTTTCGTCTGGCTGCTTTCAGAATTTTCTCCTTCATAATAACTTTAGTGAAATTGATTATGATGTGTCTGGGGGATGTCTTATTTGGGTTGAGTTGTGCTGGAGTTCTGAAACTGTCTGCTATCTGAATTTCAGAATCTCTTGGCATATCTGGAATGTTGTCCTTCATAATCTCATGGAGAAGAGACTCTGTGCCTTGTGAAGCCACTTCGTCACTTTCGGGGATCCCTATAAGACAAATATTGGTTTTCTTTTAATTATCCCAGAGCTCTCTCAGAGTGTGGTCTGTTTTTGCTCTCCATTTCTCTTCTTCTTTGAGAGTTTGGGAGCATTCGAAAGCTTTGTCTTCAACGTCAGAAATCCTTTCTTCTGCTTGCTCCATTCTGTTACTGAGGGATTCTACTGTGTTTCTCAGATCTTTGAGGGATGCAACTTCTTGTCTCAATGTGTCAAAATCTTTGGTCATTTGGTGTTTGAATCTGTTGAATTCTTGAGGTAACTTTTGGAATTCTAATTCAATCTTATTTGCTATTCAGATCCTGAATTCAATTTCTGACATCTCAGCTATTTGTTTGTGCATGGGGTCTTGTGCTGTTTCTGCCCCATTGATCCTTGGCGGAGTTGATCTACTCTGATTATTCATATTGCCAGAGTTTTTCTGTTGATTTCTCATGATTGTTTTTCACTGTTGCCTCTGGCTGTCCTCAGAGTTGGGGAGATGTCTCTCCAAGATTAGACCCCAGTGGGATCACTCTATTGTTGCTGAATCTTTGTAGGGTGTGACCCTGTGTAGTCTCTCTGGGGCTGATCTAGCTAGGGAGTTCTGGTTTTGGAAGCAGCTCCGGTGTGTGACACACCCGGATCCAGTGACAGGGCTGGAGGTGGTGCGCACGGTTCTGGGAGTGCCTGGCACCCAGTGAATTTGACACAGAGAACCCAAGGCTCTAGCAGTCTCTGGACAGGAGAAGGGCTCTGCGCAGAGGCAGGGAGGGCTCCAGAGGGCACCCAACTACCAGAGTCCCTGGCTAGATGAACGGGCTAGTGTGGAGGCTGGGAGGACACAGCAGGGAGGACGCAGGGTTGCATGGCTCCCACAGTTCCTGGTCAGGGAATGCGGAGGCCCGGTGGGTGCGGGTCACCAGTTGGGGGTCGCTGCACAGCTCTTATGCAGGTCTGGGCAGTGCCAAGCCCAGGAGTTTAAGGTTGCTATGAGCTGTGACGTCACGGCACTCTACCCAGGGCAATAGCCCAAGGCTCCGGTGTGCTAAACTGCCTCACTCTGCCCCTAAGGATTAAGGCTGTAAGGCAGCTCAGACCCCGCTTTTAGGCTGCTAAGTCACTAGGTTCCTCTGTCCCACCCGATCCTTGCTCTGGGACCCTGAGGGAGGAGCTGCCGGGGCAGTTTTTCACAATGGCTTTCTGTGCCCAGCTCAGTGGCTCAGTCTGTGGCCCCAGACAATGCCCAAAGTTCTCCACACTCCTGGTCAAGCTCTCCCAGTGTAGCTCAACTGAGCGCCAAGTCCAAGAACACCAAAACAGTTCACAGGTAAGGGCTTTCCAGTTTGCAGTGTCACTGCTGCTAGTACTCATGGTTGCCGGCGTGATTAGGTGGATCAAACACACGCAACCACTTGCCAGTTTTCCACTGTTTTTGTCCTCCTCATGGGGTCCAGATGTCCCTTGCTGGTTCCCTGTATCCTCAATAGGATGATCATAGGCAGATCCCACCGGCCAGAGATGCCTGGAGTCTTGTCTCCCCAGACTTGCCGTGCCCAGTTGCAGGGAAGCTGTTACTCCCAAGCAAGATTCTATGTTAGGCTCTTGGCTGCTTACATTTGGGAGGTGAGAATTGGGTATAAAACCACCTGGCATATTCCTTAGTCTGCAGAACCGTGCTTTGCTAAGAACTGGTATGAAGTTCGTGAGCTTTCTTGTTCCGTGTTCTTGTGAGTCCTGATAATCTGCGAGAGTTCTTTTTTCAAGAATAAGTACTTTTCAAATTATCACAGGTCAGGTTCTTATTTAATAGCTTTGAAAATGACCTGCTTTATTGATCAAGCAAATGGTTTGTGGCTTTCTTAATATTTAATATACCTTTTCACCTTTCACCCTTATTTTCATCTTGTGAAACAAGAAAATTAACAAGAAAAGACATGGGCAAGTGCAAGCGTGCCTGGTAGGTAGCGGATCACCCATTCTCCGCTTCCCTGGGTAGTTTCAGGATGTTTTCACACAAATGCAAAGTGACAGCCATCTGGGAAAATACTTATTTTAATCACATGATTTATTTTGAAACTAAGTGAACTATCATTTATAGCAACTGATCAGACTACTTCCTAAAACATTAAGCGATGACTACTCAAAAAAAAAAAAAAAAAGTCAATTAGAAGTAAAGCTTTAGGGATTAAATATTGACAGAGAAGGCAAAAGTGGATTGGTATAATTATACAATAAATTGTAATGAATGCTTTTAATATAAACTGCCTATAGATAGATGTAATCCACACCTCCTTCGGTTTGCCATCTAGAAAATGGCTGAAGTCCATGAAAGAAAGTTTTCAACAATTGAAATTGTTTCTGAAGATATTTCAGAAGATCGTTCTGTTGCCAGTGGCAGCTTTGACAGTGGGGAAATTAGAGGAAATCAATGTTGATTTTGAGGTATCTCTAGGTCTATCATGTTTATTTAAACCAATCTCACCCTTTCCTTGAATCTCGGATACTAGCCACTATTTTACATTCTTTGGGAAGATAAAAACAGTCCCATAAACACCACTCATCATAGCAAAATAAAGTAGCCTACCTCTTATTTATCATAAAATTAATGTTCTTTTAATTCTTTCTATTTTCTGTATGGGATTTTATGACACAAAATGTAGTCTTTCCAGTAAGTGAAGTTCAATTGCTGCCTTTCAGCAAGGGGGGTACCCTGAAGTTATACACAGTTGATGGTCACTTAAGATAAATGTCTACATCTTTTAGAATCACTTTAGTATCTGTAACATGCATTATTTTCAACCTGCTCTAATTGTAACATTATATGTACCTCTTCTTTTGTTTTTTTTCATGCAGTTAGGTTTTTCATGGTGATCTTTTTTTGTTTTTAATCATGTGACTTTCTATTTGACAAAAAGAGAGATGGCTGTTTATTTTTTAGCAAGTGATGCTTTTTCTGTCCCAGCTCTAGCTCAAGAATAAGCTTCCTGCCTTCCCTACCTCCCATACCTGCTTTGCTTTAGACTTGAACAGTCATATTCCATTTGCTATACAAAATATTTATTGCGACAATTTGACATTATAGAATCAGCCTATCGGTACTTCTTTTCATTTAAAAAGTCCTGAAGAATAAATCTCTGTTTTTGTGTAAGAATATATGAGTTTTGAGAGACTATTGCATTTTATCAATTTTTTTTTTTTTTTTAATAGAGACAGAGTCTCACTTTATGGCCCTTTGGTAGAGTGCCGTGGCATCACACAGCTCATGGCAATCTCCAGCTCCCGGGCTTAAGTGATTCTCTGGCCTCAGCCTCCTCAGTAGCTGGGACTACAGGCGCCCGCCATAACGTCCGACTATTTTTTGTTGTTGTGTTGCAGTTTGGCCCGGGCTGGGTTTTAACCCGCCACCCTCGGCGTATGAGGCTGCCACCCTACTCACTGAGCCACAGGCGCCGCCCGATTTTATCAATATTTGAAGGGAAAAATATTTTAGTAATATGATGTTTTAAAATGCTTGAGTACCCTTACATAAGAATTATTATTTGAAATATTCATTATTTTCTTTTCTTTTTTTTTTTTTTTTTTGTTGGGGATTCATTGAGGGTACAGTAGGCCAGTTTACACTGATTGCATTTGTTTGGCAAAGTCCTTCTTGCGGTCCTGTCTTGCCCCCTAAAGGTGTGGCACGCACTAAGGCCCCACCCCACTCCCTCTTTCTCTCTCTCTGCTCTTCCTTTCCCTACTACATTATTTTCTTTTTAGAAATGAAAATTTGATCATCTGCATATCATAATATCACTTGGTCTGATATTAGAAAAAATTTCAAAGCAAGTCATCAAAAGTTAATTTATATTTAATGAGGGACAATTAATAATTTACAATCATTTCTACATGAACATAGCCCAGTGGAGTCATAGGGATTTATCAACTTTTTTTTTTTAAAGCCAGGATATATTTCCTAAGGTTATATTTTTTTGGTATCATTTTACCAAATAAGAGTCTGGTAAAAAAAAAAAAAAAAAAAAAAAAAATTATATTTAAGCTTTCCTTGTGTTTCAGTCCATGTTTTTTTTGTTCTTACCAAAACTCAAATGTATTATATATTACTTATCAAAAAAAAAGCCAGCACTCTGGGCGATATTCACCCAGGATGCCATCTCTATCCCTGTGTTTCGTGTTCTTCGTGTTTTTGCATTACTCATTCTTGCCATTTCAATTCCATAGCATTTTCTGATCTATCAGGAGTGAAGTAAGTCTTTGAAAAAATCTTCTAATTTTATTTTTCTGCTAAAAGATAAAAGTGGCTCTACCTTGCCTCCCATGTTAAATTCCTTTCCTAGAAAGATACGCAAAACTATCCACTATCTGGCTACAAATTGCTTTTATATCTCTAGTTCTTTCAAAATACAGTGTCTTACCCTTCCCATCCAGCCAGTTTTCAAGTTTTCCTCGCGTGGTGCCTCTACCCCCTCATCTTTGCCTGTGAAGATCCCATCAATTTTCAAAACTTCACGTCTTTTCCCCTATGAATCCTTTGTTAAACTTTCCCAAATAAAAGTCATCTTGTTTTCTTCTGAACTTTTATAGTATTTCTCCACTGTGTTGATTCAATTTTCTTTTAAAATTATTGTGATCTGTATTCGATTTCTTCTATAATTGGTTATAAGTTTCTCATTAACAGGATTAAAAATGGATTAAAGTTCCAGTACATATGTATATCATCTTATTTACTTATGTACAACATTTTGAGGTGAAAATTTTGTTTTTACCACGTTTTACAAATAAGCAGATTAGTTCCAAAAAATTAAAATATTTGTTCAAGATCATATAGCTAGTTAATGGCAAAGTTAGGAATTTGATCTCTAGAGCTTATGCTTTTTTACTATACTACGTTAACTCCTATACTCATAATAATAACAATAATAATAAAATAATGTTTGTTGAGTGTTAATAATGATAATGATAATTTTCTTGAGAATTATACCACCATCAGGGAGCTTCCATTGAAGAAATACTTTTTAGAGTTAACTTTAGTAAACCAATTTAATTTTTGATTAATTTACCCAATGAAATTATACCATTCATCTTTTCCAGTTTAGAAATAACTGCATACTTTTCAGAATTTTCATAGCATTTGATTTTTTTTAACTCCTTTATACACTGTGAAAATCAGTCAATGTACATTTGATACCAACTAAGCAGGACTCTCTGAATATTGTTACTATACAATTCTTTATTTCTCATTCCATCTATTAATTTTTATTGTGATCAGAGATTTCAGTTTTCTTCTGGTAGAGGTTTAGTAAATGTTTGCTGGACTATTTAATATTGAGTTATTCTGAATATTTTATTGCCAAAATTAAAGAATGTGTCAATTTTGCTAATTAATAATTTGAACTAAGTCCTGGCAGATTGCTGCCAGAGCAACATCAGAAATATATCATGTTGCTATGACAGCATAATTGTCTAATATCTGTAAAGGAACTGAACAGTTTGTCCAGAAATCCTGTGCCCCAGCTGGTAGGAGCATAAGGGAATTTGATAACTAAATGTGCTGTGCTTCTACTATCTGCAGTGGCCTGGGGGTCCCAAGGCTCGGAAATACTTGATTTCATTATTTTTTGTCCCTTCTTAAACTGCTTGGTTAGTGGAGTTGCATAAATTACAACCTGAAAATTCTTTGTCATTCTGCCACCTTCTCTTTGCCTATTCTCACTGTCTATCTGGTGTTTCTTTGTAAATATTCCTCTGACATTTATTTTGAATCTGTACTTTGTTTTTACAGACACATTGATTTTTTTTTTCCCCCTCTTGTAGTATTTGTCATGGCAGCCTTGGTTGTACCTAATGGCTGACCACACTACCCAAAAGCATATTTTTGCCATTTATAGCAACACAGTATTTCAAAGGGAAATTGCAGGGATGTAGATTTTATTATTCCTGTGTGTAAAAGAGGATATGACTTTGACAGGAAGCTTTGTCAGTTAGTGTGCTTTAGAGCTATGCAAGCAAGTGGTACAACTGAAATGTCTATTTTCTCATCTGACTTCTGGGTACTATCTGTTAGCTTTGTTATAGGGAACCCATTTGTATGAATGTTTAGGATTATTGAGTATTCAATTTTAATAATAATTTTCCTGATTACAAAGTAATATGTATTTATTGAGAGAATTTAGGAAATAAGAAATTTTCAGTAATCTATCTTATAGCAGCAATCTCTTATTATGTCACAGGATTAAAGGATAATTTTGTAAGATAATGCTTAGAGATTACCTTGTCTTGGCCCTTTCTATAAAACTGAGCAAATCTATTTGGCTCAGACATGGTTAGAAACTGTCATCTGAGAGGGAGTAAGCAAGGATTATTGTGCAAGTCTCCTCACTCCTTGTATAGTGTATTTTCAGCCATTTTAAGCAAAGAATTTGAAGGTTTAACATTTGATGGAAATTTTTAAGTAAAATACAAATGCAGTTAGAATTTCTTTCTTCTGATTTGCTGTATATTAGTTTCTTTATTTCTGACTAGTTGGTATATGCTATTAATGACATTTGTATAGTAATTTTTCTAACAAGGAAATTAGGGCACTGTGCAAAAAATGTCTCCAAATATTACACAGACTAAAGCAACTTTATGACAATTATTAAAGAATTAAGAGGAACTGGAAGAAAGGCCCAAAGAAAAGTTATTTCAGAGAGCATGTGGGAAAGCTGAATGTAGGAAGTGGCACTTACTTGGAGTCCATTTAGAGAAGAATTGCAGTGAGCTATGATCATACCATTGCACTCTAGCACAGACAGCAAAACGAGACCCTGCCCCTGCTCCCCCCAAATTACTGCAGAACACTTGATCTGGACTGGTTTTTTCACTATTCTCCCTCTTGAATCTTAGGTACCATGCAAGGAGTTGCCAGACACATGCTCTAGCAGATTCTGTAACCTTGAACTGACTAATCTTTGGCTCCATGACTTCAAGGCATAAAGTTTTGTGCAAATCAGTTCAGGGAGGTTACCTCCTAACATTTTGTTTTGAAACTAGTGAAATAGAAAATACAGTCCAATCTGTTGAGTCAGAATAGATCTGTTTTCAAAATCCCATTGTATTCAGGGTTCTTAACTTTTCAGAATTTTTGTTTGTCTTTCTCCAAGACGGGTATAACCTCCCACTCACAGGGCAGGGAGATAATACACCTGTTTTGGAGTGAGACAAAGTGATTAGGGCTATAAGGACATTTATGTGCTAGGGGGCGCCACAAGTGTTAATTTCCTCCTCTTTGCACAAAGGGAGCAGAAGTTTCCTGAAAGAGGTTTCTACCTCTTATAGCAGGAGTAATTTGTGTAATTTCCTGTTCTTTTTTTTAATAGTTATCATCTATAGGTCATCTGTGAGTTCTGGTGGTATAGACTTCAACAGAGAGATAATTCTGGCCTCAAGGAGTGTCTACTTGCCAGGGCACCTGGCACATTATAATAGAAAGTACAGTATGGTGCAAGAGAGTGGTTGAGGATCCTCCAAAGGAGAGAAAACTGTTGAAAAGGCAGACAAAGCATTAAACAACATTTCATCAGAAGGCTGGGGCAAGGAGTGGAAAATGACAGATGGGGAAGGCAGGGCTGTTGTACTCAGAAGAACCCCGATGACCAAAGATGTGGACATGGCAAGGTCCTTATTCTGAAGACAGTGGCTGCTGGGAAATTGTTTGAGCAACACTCGCAGAGAGCTGATATAGCAAGCTCACATATTTCTCTCCTGTGGAGGGGATCCTTTAAGGCCTATTACTCATCTTTCAACATTTAAGTATCAATTTTTAGCCCAAATCCCATTCCCAGGCTAATTTTCCTTTTGCCCGTTTTCCATTCCTTTTAGCCCTTTTCTCCTACATCACATCTTTCTCTTTCTTCCCCAGTGCCACCCTCTCTCCTCATGGAATGTGGAGTTTCCTAACTTCTGTATTTTTTCTTGTCTAGGAAGAAATGCCCAGAAGCTCCTTTTCTGTAAGGGATTTTTACTACTAATCTCTCTGAGGAAACAGCCTAATTAAAATAGTAAACTTGAAGTTATGAGAGTCCCAAAATCCTTCAAAGTCCTTACAGTCTTGCTCCCTGAGCAGTTCCCTTACAGAAACCAAAACATGTTTACTTCCTGTCCTTGGTTTGATTCCTATGTGAAAGGTTTAAATGGTGCTCATA
Organism: Loris lydekkerianus; assembly: GCA_963574355.1. Lineage (NCBI taxonomy): Eukaryota > Metazoa > Chordata > Mammalia > Primates > Lorisidae > Loris > Loris lydekkerianus. Next base: position 27,451 of record CAUYPK010052220.1, on the reverse strand, counting down.
GACAGGGTGCAAGGGGAGCTAAGAAGGGGCAGCATTATTGAAAGGGACAGCCACCTGCCTGGGCAGTGTTAAGATGGCTTTATGCCTGGAGGCAGTTAGAGACCCCTTTGATATGGGGCTGTAGGGGGTGGCAGTTCCTGCTTGCCCAATCCTTTGTCTCCTTTGTCTTAGGTGGAGAGGAGGAGGGGGAAGGGGAAATGGTTCAGGCCCCCCACCACTTTCTGTGGTGCTTAATAGTCTTTACTTCTAACTCCAGAGTTAAAAGGCCTTCCATTCTTCTGTGAATGTCCTTCTGATGCAAAGCTTGTCCCACTGAAGGGAGGAAAGCCGTCTGAATTTGCCAAGTGGGCTCTTGGCTTAGCCACAGGAAAGCTTTATGGAGAAAGAGATAGACAACGGGGATCCTCTCCAGAGCAGAAATTACTTTAAGGGGCAATGGTAATGTTTTTACATGTTCATAAAACCCCTATGTGACTAGCGTTGTCTCATGGTCAGGCCATAAAGGTTAATCATAAACTGCTGTCACAGAAAGGTAAGCACGGTTTGTAAGGCATCTGGTTTAGTAGTTCATCCATCCTTGGGTGGGCCCAGGCCAGGAATTTGCTACAGCTTCCTTGTTCTGTTCAGGGTGGTTAGGGTCTGGCATCAGTCAAATGGCTGCTCTAAGGGCTCCCTTGACCTTGGTTTTCTGCCTTATCCCTACGTTACTTGTTTCTGGTCCCTTGACATGAAGAACAAGATGAGATAGCACAGTGATGGTAAAAGTGAGCATCATTCTCTTAACTTACATATTTTAGGATCTCTGATTGCACAGCTTCCTCTTCTTTTTTTGTATTTTCGCTTGCTAAATGTTATCCTCAGTAGGAGTTAATGATGATGTAAATAAGTATTTCATTTTAATTTTTATTAAATATACGAATTATACATACAGAATATTACTAGTAAGTGGAGATAAGAGTACATAAGAACAAAACAAAAATGTTAACAGTTTTTTTTTTAGCAAGTGCACATTGGGTGATGTTTTGTTTTCTCAATTTCCCAGAGAGAGCAAAATGAGTATGTGTAACTTTACCACGGAAAAATAAGACACTATTTACATATTTATTCAATTAACGTAATCCTGAGGATTTTCTGTTCTAGGCAAAAACTATGATTAGAAGGAACAAGTCGTAATAACTGTTTCATTTTACTCAGGATATTTACAGAAATTCTTTCCTAGATTATGCTTTCAGCATTTCCTTGAAGGAATTAGCAGAGCTTCTTAAAATGAAGTGGGACGTGATCTGATGAGATCTATGTTTTAGAAAAATAACTAAGCAGATTGTGGATTGTCCTATTATGAGCCTGGAGGTGGGAAGCAAAATTGAACTCTTTCCAGGAGTCTGGGGAGGAAGATGAGCTGCCCTTGAGCTGAGACAGTGAATTGGAAAGGAAGGAGCAGATATGGGAAGAAGGCACTTCAAAGTAAACATACCCAAAATTAAACTGCCTTTTTATAACTAGACGTCCCTCCCTCACCCCTCTAATTCACTTCTCCTCCCCTTTTCTTCTTGGACTACCACCCACTTGCCAATACAAAACTTTTACTTCTTCTACTCATCTCCATCTCTAGTCCATCACCAAAGTCCTGTTAGGCCTTTTCCCTAAATATAACATCTCCTAAATCCATCAATTTCTCTCTACCCCACCTCTACCCCTTAGTTTAGGCTGTCATTATCTCCTGCTTAAATTTTTAAAAGAGTTTCCAACTGCCTCCCCTTTATCCCCCCCCCCCCCCACTTTTCTTTCAGTTTCACTCTCTACCAGATCAGAGTGATTTTCCAAAGCTAAAAATCTGTTCCTGTTATTCCTTTACTTCAATGGTTTTTGGAGCTATTAGGAAATAATCCAAACTCTTTTTTTTTTTTTTTTTTTTTTTAATGGTTTCCAAGGCTTTGCCAGAGCTAGACCCTGCCTTTCTTTCTAGCCTTGTTTCTTTTCACTCCTTCCTCACTCCTCTCTACCTATGACTTCTCACAGACCTAGCCACCTCTCTAGCTCACTGTTACTCACACTTCTTGGCACAATATTCTATCTACCACCTGCAACTCTCCTCTCTTTTTTCTCTGCACCTGTTTAATTCCTTGATATCTCAATTTAGACATAACTCTGATAAGTGCCTTTCTGAGCCCTTGCAAAGATCCTAGTCACATTTTGAATAATATCAGGGGAAAAATGGAGGAGTCAGAAAAGTTGTAAGATTCTTTCACTGAGCAGCTAGATTGAAGTTAAAAAAGAAGAGTAGGTTTCGGTGGTAGCAGAATGAGTTCAGTATGAACATTTGATACAGAAGTTCGGTTGACAATTAGGAAGAGAGGATATCAAGTGGAGCTTCAGAAAGATGTGAGAGCCATATGTGATCACGGAGGGCATGGGAGTCAGTGGGATTTCCCAGAGAGTACATGGAGCAAGAAGACAACTGAGGTTGGCATCCCGAAGACTCTGACATTTAAAGAGAGACAGGGAAAGACCTCCTCTCAGGCAGCTGAGACTCCACCTCTCATTCTGCATTTATGGGACTTGTAAATAGTCCATTGCTCCTAAACAATACATTATTCCAGAGCAATTCGAAAGAACATGGTTGATTGAATAACTGTGGAGGTGGAGGGGGCTAGGAACTCCCTAATAATATCTTTCTTAAATTACTTATTTCAGGAAATCCTTTGTATTTTCAACATTACGATAGATTTATGTTTGCTTTTCTCTAGAATCACTGAATTTAACAGAGCTGAAATATTAACTTTGTTTTGTTTTGAGATAGAGTCTCACTCTGTTGTCTTGGGTAGAGTTTGTTTGTTTGTTTGTTTGTTTGTTTTGAGACAGAGTCTCAATCTGTTTTCTTGGGTAGAATGTAGCCTGAAACTCCTGGGCTCAAGTGATCCTCCTGCCTCACTCTTTGAGCATCTGAACTATAGGCCCATGCCACAATGCCCAGCTAATTTTTTCTACTTTAAATAGGAACGGGTCTTGCTCTTACTCAGGCTGATCTTAAACTCCTGAGCTCAAGCCATCCTCCTGTCTTGTCCTCCCAGAGTGCTACAGGTGTGAGCCACTGTGTCCAGCCAACACGGATACTTAACTCATCTGAATCTATCTTTTTAAAATTTTGTGTTTATTGCAGCATGCCATTTAAAGCTTATGTACCTGTTCTAATTTATATACAAATGTACAAATGTAATTTTCCTTCTTTGTGCTTCTGTGTGAGGCTTGTAACTATTGGGGTGAAATCCAGTGGGATACTAAAAAGATTCCTAAAGGATGAAACCATCCATTGTTTCTACTTTAGTGTATTTATCAATTTGACGATCAGATCTAATAACCTTGAATCTTTGTAGGTGAAATATATTGGATCATTTGTAAAGCTTTCCAGCTTTATACATCCATAACTCATCAGATTCCATAATTCAGCAGCCTTATTAACATGAACACCATTTGTATTTTACCAGAACTATATCCTTTCTCTAGTATTTCCCAAACTCCCTGTATTCATTCATTCATTTGACAAATATTGGTTGAATACATTTTTTGTGTCAGGGCACTGTGCTAGGCTCCAAGGAATATAGTTATAAGCAAAATGAACATAATCCCTGCCTCCATGGTATTCAATAAATAGACATTCACTTGTTTGTCTTGATGTGAATGTTTATCTTTGTGCTTATAGAATGCTTTTCGTTATGAGATATTTGAATATGTAGTAAAATTATCAATAATAATGTCTGCTTTTTTATGGAGCTGCTGCTTTTGATGCTATGTACCATGCATTGCTCTGATCTGCCTAATTATTTCTTTAGACTGCAACCTAGAAGTGGGGAAAGAGGTAACTTATGGCTCAGATTATGTAAATAAATTTCAAATGGAAAGAAAAATATAATTTAGGGGCTAAAAGAATGAGCATCAGAATCACACAGACCTGGATTTGAGTCCTGGTTCCACTATGTACATGTTACCTAACTTTCCTGAGCCTTGGTTTCTTGATATATGAGGTTGTAATAATCACAATACCTACATCATGGGACTGTTGTGATGATTAAATGAAATAATACATGAAAATACTTGGCATAAATCCTGGCATAGTACAGGTTGAATATCCCTAATCCAAAACACTTGGAACCATGCATGTTTCCTATTTCAGATATTTTCAGATTTTGGAATATTTGCACATAGACACCAGTTGAGCATTCCTAATCTGAGCATTTCCATTTAGCATTACCTTTGAGCATCATGTCAGTGCTCAGAAAGATTCAGAATTTAAAGCATTTTGGGTTTTTGATTTCCAGATTAGGGATGCTTAACTTGTATAAGAAGTCAGTAAAAGTTATTTTTGCTATCACATATGGTATAGAGCTTAGCTTTTTAACTAATTATACTCTTCCTATGCATTGTTAAAAGATTTATACCCCATTAATTGTATTCCACTTCTAAATGAAAACTTTAATACAGGGAAATAGCTTGGGGATGGATTCCATTTTTAATAGTCTGTCTTCTACAAAAGGATAGCAACCATCAGCATCAGTAAGTGATAAGGAAATAAGGGCATTACTAGGAAGAGCAGACATAGTTGACATTTACTAATCACCTTGGTTATAATTTTATATTTCCAGGGTTTTAAAGGAATGGAAAGTGGGATTAAAAAAAAAATAAAAAAGGCAGAAAAAGCACAGTATTCTGTTTATTTTCCTATAACTGAAAGCCATACATTGAGGAAGTAATTAGAAAAGTCATTCTTTTATACTTGATCACATTTGATGACATTCTTCAAATCTGAAATAGTTAATCTTTACCGATAATGCCTAGACTTCAGTGTAAAATTATTTACAATAGAAAAATCAAGATATAGGAGGCTAATTGATGAATTTCCTTTTAAATGTGAATAACTTAGAACTAGTTTGTTTGTTTGTTTGTTTGTTTATTTGAGGCAGTCTCACTTTGTTGCCCTTGGTAGAGTACTGTGGTGTCATAGCTCATAGCTCACAGCAACCTCAAATTCTTGGGCTCAGGTGATTCTGTTGCCTCAGCTTCCCAAGTAGCTGGAGCTACAGCCACCCTCCACAACGCTTGGCTGTTTTTGGAGACGAGGTCTGGCTCTGGCTCAGGCTGGTCTCAAACCCATGAGCTCAGGCAATCTACTCACCTTGGCCTCCAAAGTACTAGGATTATAGGCATAAACCACCTTGCCTGGCCAGAACTAGTATGTTTAGAAGCAAATCTTTTTTAAAAACCTTCATATCATAGGAGATATATTGCATATGTTTGCCAGTTTAGTTTTCATGAACAGTAAACTAAAATAGTTCAACTTTAAGAAAGTAGGTTTTGGTAAAATTCTTCTGGTTTGGCATGAACTTATATCCAAACAAAATCCTCTTTTTGTTTAATGATGTCTGTGTAATTACAGGGTGTAGGAAAAAACAAAATTGTTGACAGATTTCTTCACCTGCTCAACAGACCCCGAGAATATATCCAGTTGCACAGGTAAGAGTATTTAGACATATAATCTCTTAAAATCTATTTTAATCATTTATTTCCTAAACTCTCATTTTAAAACCATTTTCATTTCTATTCTTCCTGTTTATATCTCTTCTCTCCTTGAAAAGTTATAAAACAAAGAAAAATTTAAAGTGGTTAATGTTTTGTAAACATGAGTTAATAAATATTTTTGTGGACATGGAGTGATGAACATTATTACGTTCTAGGACCAGATCTCATCAACATAAAGGCTCTTAAGGTAGAAAAACACATGTAGAAACTAAGCCTATTTTTTAACAATAGCTTATAAGAGAAATAATAAACTATATGACTCTCAGGTAGGAGATAAGGAACCCAAAAATATGAAAAAAGTATGTTGTTAGTTGTCTACTTGCTTTCTTTAAAATACTATGTACATTATTTAGTTTTGTATGGTGAGAATGCTGGTCAGGCATAGCTTTGAATCAAATAGATTCTCAACAAGGATTGTTTTCAGCTTTATAGTGAACCTGTTCTAATTAAAAATAAAATAATATGTAACAAATCCACCAAAAATAAAGGAGAAAAACAGAGTGACACGAAGATATAAATCAAGAAATATACCCAATAATAAGTAACATTGAAACTAGCTTAGATTGTTATTGTTTTAAACCCAGGAGGTTAAAAAAAAAAAATACTCTGGGTTGGTGCCTATAGCTCAGTGGTTAGAGCACTGGCCACATGCACCAGGCTGGTGGGTTCAAACCCGGCCCAGGCCTGCTAAAAACAAAACAAAACAACCAAACAAACAAAGCAAGATTCCATCTCTAACTGAGATAAGAGAATCTCTTGAGCCCAAGAGTTGGAAGTTGCTATAGCTATGACACCATGGCATTCTACCCGGGGCAACAGCTTAAGACTCTGTCTCCAAAAAAAAAGGAGAGAGAGAGAAGAAAAATATACTGTATAATGGAAAGAACATTGAATTGAGTTATAAGAAATAGTTTCTGGTTTGGGTCCTTTTACTAAATGATTATCAGTTCTTAAGAGCCAATTTTAGGAGAATACAGGGCAGAGTTAGTATGTCAAAGGAGAAAGAAAAGGATCAAAGGAAAGCTGAGATATGGTAAAAAAACAAACAAACAAACAAAAAAAACACCTCCCTCTTGTGATTTATACCTCTGGTCGTGACAGAATAATAGTAACAGATTAGCACTACCACAGAAAAGAACTGTAAAAGTGGACAAAATGTAAAAACACTCAGAAAAGAAAAGCTACCGGAAATCTGTGAACTGAACAATTATCAGAGTTCCTACATGGTTGGGAACCTTCATTAACACCCTTGGTATTCAGAAGATATCCTATAAAATGTATGCTTTAGAAGGAGGACTGACCTACCCCTAAAATAACAGTTACTCTATATCTACCCTTACAGAGTTTAAAAATAAGCCTTGAAAAAGAAGGATGCTTGCTATTTAACATTGTTTTGGAAGTTCTTTTTCATACAAAATGACTTCTAAAATAAAAAAGAATGCATGTGAGGAATGCCTTGAAAAGATGAAGGTAATTCAAAAGTAAATTGACTACATACCTGAACAAAACTTAATATTCTACTAAAGAAGACTGCAAAATCCAAACACCTAACAACATAGAATTCATGACGTCAAGCATTCAATAGAAAATTACTAGACGTATAAAAAAAGAGAAAAATTAGTCAATAAAATGGACTGAAAAATGACAGATGATGGAATTAGTATACAAGGACTAAAAAAACAGTTGCCATAAATATATTCAAGTATTTAAAGGGGAAATAACAAAATGAAGGGACAATTAAGAATTCTTTTTTAAAAAAAATTTGTAATTGTTAAGAATTCGTAGTACAGAAAAAGACAACTTTAAAAAAGCAGTTTAACATACAATGTAGTCTCAAAAGAGAGGAGAAAAAAAGGGACAAAATAGTATTTGAAGAGATAATAGTGAGAAATTTTTCAAATTTGATGAAAACTAAAAAGTTACCCATCTGGGAAGCATAACGAACCTCAAGCAGGGTGAACAGAAATCCACGGCATAGCACATCATACTAAACTGCTGAAAACCAAGAGAAAAATCTGTAACTGTCATAGAAAAATGACATATTACCTCTAAGGGAACAGTGATAAAAATGACTACAGACTTCTCCTGAGAAATAAGCATAAATCACAATTCAGTGAAATAGTTGCTTTTAAAATACTGAAAGAAAAAAATTAGTATAGAATAATATATATTCATAAAAATTATTCCTTAGAAGTAGAGGTAAAACAAAGATATTTGCAGACATCAAAAGCTCAGAGTAATTTTTATCAATAGACCTGAATAATGCAATAGAAAATTCTTGGTGGGATTGTCTATCAATGTACTAGCATCCCCCCAGTATGTACTAGCATCAGTTTTCCTCATATCAGAATTGAGTATATTGGATTCTTGTTTCTCCATTCTTGTGATGCTTTACTAAGAAGAATGTGTTTCAGCTCCATCCAGGTTAATACAAAAGATGCAAGGTCTTCATCTTTTCTTGTGGTTGAATAGTATTCCATGATAAACACATACCACAGTTTGCTAATCCATTCCTGGATTGATAGGCATTTAGGTTGTTTCCAGTTTAAATTGAGCTGCAATGAACAGTCTAGGGCAAATGTCCTTATGATAAAAAGATTTTATCATATCCACTAGGTAGATGCCCACGAATGGGATTGCAGGATCAAAAGGGAGGTCTAGTTTGAGTGTTTTGAGGATTCCCCATACTTCCTTCCAAAAAGGTGGTACTGTAGTTTGCGGTCCCGCCAGCAGTGTAAAAGTGTTCCCTTCTCTCCACATCCATGCCAGCATCTGCAGCTTTGAGGCTTTGTGATGTGGGCCATTATTCCTGGGGTTAGATGATACCTGAGAGTGGTTTTGATTTGCATTTCTCTGATATGCTTTTCGATTTTATAAAGATGAAATGCCTAGGAATAAATTAACAAAATATATGCAAATTTTTTATTTTGTAACAAGGTCAACAGACATGGGTTGTTGTTTTTTTTAACGTGCTGATATTTGAAAAGGTTCAAATTTGAAAAGGTTCTCTGTTTTAGACCCTTGCCTTGCAGTATTGAGTTACTGTCACAGTAAATCCTTCCCCTTATCTTCATCTACCTCTACACCTACCTCCTTTTCCTTAGTATTATATTGCTGTATTGAATAGTTCATTCTTCATTATTTGGAAGTGAAAGATAAGTCTACCTTTGTTGTTTACAACAATTTTTTTTGTTTGTTTTGAGACAGAGTCTCACTATGTCACCCTCAATAGAGTGCGGTGGCATCACAGCTCTCACAGCAACTTCCGACTCTTGGGCTTAAGAGATTCTCTTGCCTCAGCCTCCCAAGTAGCTGGGACTACAGGCACCTGCCACAACCCCGGCTTTTTTTGTTGTAGTTGTCATTGTTGTTTGGTAGGTTCGGGCCGGGTTTGAACCTGCCAGCCCAGGTGTATGTGGCCGGCGCTCTAGCCGCTGAGCTATAGGCGCCAAGCCTGTTTATAATAAATTTTTAATCCTGATTTTCTGCTGCCATCATTCCTGCGTTGGAGTAGCACCCCAGTCTGCCAGTTACTATCAGATGAAGCTAATTTGGAAGCTAGATCCGTGACTTGAGCAGCTGAACATAATTCTTATCAATATATATGCCATTAAATTTTAAGAATTTGCTCTCTAGAAAACCCTCTTCTCATTCTTTTATTACTTGACTTCCACCTTTCCACTCCCAATTGTCATCTTTTTCCCAACCCACATCATTCTATCACCCATCATCTCATTTCCAAATCTCTTATAGATTAATTATATGTTTTTAGAAGCACCTTTTTCTAGTACTTGAAGAATAAAGGTTCATCTACTCTAACTTCACCCAAACTTATACTGTTCTATTCCTCTATCTTCTCATGGTTATGATGTCTTACATAAACCCAGTAACTTCAACTTAATTTGAAAAAAAATCATTTATGATGTTAAAACTTTAGTGCTTTGTATTATAGGAAATACAGGAAGAAATAACAAATGTGATCTTACCTTTAAGGAGCTGTAGTACTATTCTTATTTGTAATTATTTCAGTCTTTCATGTTCACTGAATCTGGAAGACTCTAATTCCTTTTTTCTTCTTCTCCTCTTTTTAGCTTTTTCTGTCAAGTATCTTCATTAGCTATGAGAAGTTTTGATAAATGTTGTTTTTCTAGGACTTATTCCTTGTAATTATTGGTGTAAAATTGCTTAGAATATCATCTTACGATATTTTAATGTCCTTAGGCTCAGTACCAGTATCCTCATTTTTATTCCTGATATTGGCTATTTACTTTCTCAATCAGTTTGCTAGGGGGTTAACGATACTACTAGTCTGTTCAAAGAACCAACTTCTTATATGTTTCTTTTCTATTTTAATAATTTCTGATTTTATTTTTATTACTTTGGATTTCATGTGCTATTCTTTTCTAAACTTTTGATATGAATGCCTAAATCATTGATTTGCAACTTTTAATTTATGATGTGTACATTTGAGGCTATCTATTTTGGAATCTGTCTTTGAGTCTTAGTTCTTTCATCTCTGAGTAAGAGAAGCAGACAGGGCATTTACAATCTCTCTTTTGGCTCTATGTTCAAATATCTTTGACTAGGTTTGAAGAAGATGGTATTCAGGGAACTTTGAAAAATTTACAGATTTAGAGATGCCATGCCTTACTTTCTTCCTAGAATGTCTTTAACATCAACCTTTTGTTGCAAAACAAAAAGTGATTCATAAACGGTAAAGATTTGCATTCTACTAATGTGTATTCTGTAATAATTCTGACATTGGCTAGATAAAAGTGTAGGTAGGTATCTTGCTTATGAAAAATTTTCTAAATTCAAAATATAATAGAAATTTTAAAGCTATGTATTTCTATTTTTATAGTACCCGTTGCTGTATCATTGATAATATTACAAATAAGATTATATCTATTTTAACAGAGGCCTAAATTTTGTCACTATTTGACAATATTAGATATTTATTATGCAAAGTTGGAAATAAAATACCTCCATTTCTGTTTAAAACATGCAATATTGAAGCATTCACATTGATTAGACTGACATTTCCACTAATTTCAATGTAGTGAATTTTTCCTTTATTTAATAATAGCTTTAGGGATCTAATTTGCCCTAAAGTTTAAGCTCATAAAATAGCCTTAAGAGAAACATCTTTAAAAGACCTAAAAATAGCAATCTAAAAAAGTGTTTAGGAGTTTTCTGATCTGTGGATGATCTGCTTAAGGTCTTAAGGTCTAAAATAAACCTTTGTTTATTTTAGGTTCCTTTTAATGGATTTGTAATGTTACCATGTAAATAATCAGTCACACTCAATTTGGTTTATGGACCTCATTTAAACAGCATTAGTTGTAAGAGCTATTCAAAAGGTAATCTTGATAAGTAAAACTGTCACCAAACATACTTGAATGAAACACACAACAAATGTATTTTTAAGTATAGCCATCTTATGTTTTGATTATCAAATTTCATAAAACAAGTCAGGCAATTTGTGTATTTGATTAAACTTGAGATGTTTTCTTAAAGATATTATTTAGATAATTACTTTTAATGTTATACACGTGAGGTTTGGCACCCATAGCTCAGTGGTTAGGACACCAGCCACATACTCTGAGGCTGGCAGGTTCAAACCCAGCCTGGGCCTGCTAAACAACAATAACAACTGCAACAACAACAAAAAAATAGCCAGGTATTGTGGTAGGCACCTGTAGTTCCAGCTACTTGAGAGGCTGAAGCAAGAGAATTGCTTAAGCCCAAGGGTTGGAGGTTGCTGTGAGCTGTGACACCATGGAACTCTACCCAGGGCAACATGGTGCGACTCTGTCTCAAAAAGAAAAAATGTTATACATGTGAAACTTAAGAGAATATATGGCTCACATTTGTGAAGTTCATCTATTTACTCACTTTGCCACAATGTTATGCTAAATTGACATTAAAAAGGACATTTGAATATGTTAACTTCTATAACTGCATTTTGTCCTTGGATATAAGTACATATCTGTGTTAAAATCAGAATTATCTTAGGGTTCTGAAATACTTATGTTGCCAGATTTTTTTTTTCATTTGCTGTCCTTCATGTATGAAGATAACAGCACAGGCCCAACTCTTAGCATGACCTATGCTCTTGGTTAACCATTGTAAATGTGGCGTTCCCAGGTCTGCTAGTATAGCCCTAACTTTTTCTTTCTTTCTTTTTTTTTTTTTTTGGTGGGATTTTCTTCGGGTATCAACTTAATCTAGACTCATTCAGTTTTCCAGTACTCACAGATTTGGACTTGTACCCATGCATGTCTTTATTCCTCCATCTAAAATGCACTTCATTTTACCCCAGATCCTCAAAGTTCAATCCATTGTTACTTCTGAATAGAACCTTTTCCTGATTTTTCACTCTGTATAACTAACTGTTCCCTCCTTCGAAACTCCATGAGGTGGAATGTGTACCATTGTGATAGAAAGAGCATGAAGTTTAGAGACCAAATATTATCGTCACTAACTTTTATGTGGCCTTCAACTCTTGACTCCTCATTTCCTTACCTATCAAATTGAAATAATAATATCTTATAGGGTTATGAAGATTAAACAAGAGAATATGTATGATGGGCCAACTTCAGTGTCTGGTACTCTGGGGCATCTGAATATTTAGACAAACTAACAAGTATCAGTTTCTTGCCATATACCTAACTTTCTTATCTAACTTTGATTTACATTAGTAATTTATGTATCTTATTCAAAAGATAATCTTTACAAGATTATCTTTTCTCTTCCCCTCTTTTCTCCAGTCATGCCTCCCTGGCTAAATAGGGAACTTTTGAGGTCAGGAGTCTGATTTATTCATTTATTACGTCTTAATTCATTCATCTAGTGTGTGGTTATCAAGTTCCTTTTGTTTGTCAGTGGCTGTTTCAGGCACTGGATGACATAGACGTTGATCTTGACCTCGAGGAGCTTGCTTGCCAGCAATGAAAATGCAAACATTCATGACCCAGTTCTTGTATATAAACTAAGAGAAAGGCATATCAGTGTGCTATGGGAGTCTTTAGGAGGGGTAGCCCACCTGGGGAAAGTGGCATTCGGAGTTTTAAGGAGTGATTTCATGTGGAGACTAGAGAAAAGAATATTATAGTTGTTGAAAATAGGCAGGACTTGAATCAAAGAAAGCACTAGGGAGTGATTTCACTAATCCACATAAAATTGTTGAAATTGAAAAATTGGCAATGAGAATGGAAAGAAGGGACATATTGAAATAGGTTTAAAGAGATAATTTTAGAATTCTCTATGGATGGAATGTGAAGGGAAAGAGGAGAGTAACTTCCTTATGTGTGGTCCACCAGTCATTAGACAGGTACTTTGCCTGGTTCTCAAAACACAGTGAATGCTCACGTTGTAATCCTAGCACTCTGGGAGGCCAAGGTGGGTATGTAGCCTGAAATCACAAGTTTGAGACTAGCCTGAGCAAAAGCAAGAACCCATCTCTACTAAAATAGACAAAACTGAGGTAAGAGGATCGCTGGAGCCCAAAAGTTGGAGGTTGCTGTGAGCTATGATGCCATGGCACTCTACCCAGGGCAACAGCTTGAGACTCTGTCTCAAAAAACAAAACTCAACAACAACAAAAAACTCCTACAGTGAATGCCCAATAAGCATTTGTAGAAATGACTTCATAGTGTACTAATTTCATCTAAACCAAGGGTTCTCAATCTGTGGGTCGCGGCCCATAGGAACTGTATTAAAGGGCTGTGGCATTGGGAAAATTGAGAACCACTGATCTAGACCTTCCAGTTGAAGTTCCTCTATGATCAGCCATCCTTCCTAGAGGTACTGATGCTTGTTTTAGAATTCAGTAAGGGCCCTTATCTCCATATGTATCCTTTGTGTTATTGAAGTGCTCTAACCAGCCAAGGTAGTTACAGTATTGCAATGTGGATCATTATTTTTAAAACACTTGCTTTCCTTCTCTCATATTTTTATATACTTTTTTCTTTGTGAAACCAAATGAAGTAAAGCATTTAGCAAATTTAGTGTAAAACTCTACCATTGGCCCTCTTAAAATCAGATGCCCTAGAGTGAATGATGACATGCTTTACAAAGCACAATGTAATTCAACATGCGAGGCTTTCCTCAAGCTGAAGAAAACTGAATGTGACAGCATAAATTTTGAAATTCACAAAGTTCTAGAGGGCAGATAAAATTACCAGCAGAAAACAGAGTAAATGAAAGCTTTTTTGAAGTCTCATGGAAAAACACTATTACTGAGTTATCACAACATTCTCAGCATTGATGAGAGCAGTGGAGAACCAGGGACATGTCAAATGTCAGCTGCTGCACAGAACGTCCAGGCATGACTTCTATCTCATCTTCCCCATCATGAATTTGCACATGCTGTTTTAGAAACGTTTTTATCAGCAAGGGTACATGTCAAATCTATTAAGTGTAGAGTATAAATGTCTTAACACAATAATTAAGTGTGGTGAAGGCTTTGTCAACCAATTTGATGTAAGCATTCCAAATTGTATATAAAATCAGTACATTGTACCCCATAAATGTATTAATGTATACATGATTTATGTATTTGTGATTTAATAAAAATAAAAAAGGGAAACATTTTTAAAAAGGAAAAAGAAATGTTTTTATCAGTAGTTAGACTACAAGTTTTCCATGTAAATCTTTAGGTTTGTAATGATATCTCGAAACTCATTTAAATTCCTGTTATTATTTTTGCTTATTTAACATTTACACAGCAACTACTATGTGCCAGGCACTGTTCTAAGCTGTTTTGAAACTGTAACTTGTTACTGCTCACAACTCTATGAGATCAGTAGCATTACTATGTCTGTTCTTGAAGTGAGGCAGCTAAGACACAGGTCAAACAACTCACACAGCTGGCTTCATACATTCTGCCCTCAGCCCTACATTCTTACCACTGCACTGCGCTGTTGCTGGACATTGCTGTGCTGAATCTGCACTGTTGCTGGACATTGCTGTGCTGAATCAAACAATAATTTAGTAAGGATAGTACTAGCTCTATAATAAGACTGTTGGTCATCAATTCTTACATTCTATACTTTGTATATAGTGGCTTGATTTTTTTAAATTCTAGGCTTTTATTCCTAATCCTTGCTTGGCGTGATCCTGAAGTCATTTTCTGCATTATTTTCTTTTGGCTAGTTATTCAGTATTTTCTTATTTTGGTCCATGTTAATATCCTTATTAAATCTCATTTTCTGTTTTCTTGACCACTTTTCCAGATTATTAAACTGACTTTGACCTTCAGTCATACCTCCTCTGAGGTGTGTCATCAGTAAATTTAATGGGCCCGTTTTCTGTTCTATCACAGGGCGATTCATGAAAGTGTTAACTAAATTAATTTTGTGGCCTTTCATGTAATGTTCCTCCCAGGCTGACACTACTTTAGTAAGACCCTTTCTTTCAGTGCACCCACTGAATTACCCTGGCTTCTGATTTGTGGGTTATATAGATTGGTGAGTCAGAAACTCCAGAAACTAGAAATATCAGCAAGTGGTATGCTAGGCTGTTTTGGGGAAAAAAAAAAAAAACTGGAAACAATGAGGATTCTGTGACTTTCTCCATTTTTATTTTCTATATCACAATCTTAAGAAGCACTGATGCAATGTGTAATTGGTTTTGTTTTGTTTTGTTTTGTTTTGTTTTGTTTTGGTTTGGTTTTGTTATATCCCTTTCCATGAGAGAACAGCTACATTCCTTTCAAGTGTTATGTACTTTTTTAGTTTGAGAAAAACTTAAAAAATCAAAAGAAGTAAACAAAACTATATAAAAAAGATTTATCACCCAGATTTAACAACTCATTTTATTTCTTCTTTTTTGCAGAAATAAAATACTATATTAATAGCTGAGGTGCCCTTTAGCCACTACCTCCAGTGTCATCTCCCTACCTCAAGTCAATCCTTATGATAAGTTTAGTTTATGACCTTCATATCCTTTTTTTGCTTGTAAAGCAAATTTTGTTAAGAAAATTACTATTTTGCATTAATTTCCATTATACTCAGTGATAGTCTGATGGGGAGGGATTAAAACAAGTTTTAGTTCTTGTCATCACCATAAACTGAGTAGTGGAATTCTTCCCATTGCAGATTCTTTTCACACACTTTACATCATATCCCAGCCTCTTCCACCTGCTCTCCTCTCTCTGGGCCTTCCCATTTGCACCAACTTCAGGTTTCTCACAGTGTCCTTGGGTAAGCAGATGGAGTGCAGACTCTCGCGTACCAGTGCCACACACCGCCCCACTATCTTTTTATTCAGTTAGATTTTACATGTATTTGTTGAGCTTTAGAGAGTGCCATTCCTTATAAGTGAGACAGACATTGATGTAGTCAGACTCTTCAGTTGCTGGCAATGGTGGCAAAATGAGCAGAAGGGGATGGCACAAGGTGTTTAAATCAGCAAATAGGTTTGTGTATTACTGAGATTGCTCAATTCACAACTCTGTGAAGTAATTTGTGTTAATTGAGGTGTATTTATAATGTTTGCTGCAGGAAGAATTAGGAGCATTGCTAGAAAATGTAAGGATTGTTTCTACATTTATCTTCATTCATTCATCCATCCATTCATTCAAAGTCATCAGATAGCCTGCATGGGTTTCCCTTAAAGCACAGGCAGAGATGTTTGTGGAAGTGATTTTAGAGAGTGAGGGAGCTTTCAGGTAAAACCTGTAAGGAATTGAAGGAGGCAGGATTAGGCCAGCAAAAAGAGGTGGTTTTAGCTAAAGTCCAACCTCAACCTCTTCATGAGTAGTGCTAGAATGTGGATAGTACTATTTGGTTAATCCCTCAGTAGCCAAGAGGGCCAGCCTTTTTTGCCCCCTTATCAGTAAGTCATTGGTTAAGGGCGTGACCCTGGGAAGGAGAAACTTATAATCTCCCAAAGAAACTTATAATCTCCCAAGCATTTCTGGGTGAGGTAGGTTTGGGAAAAGTTGTTAGGAGCTTTCAGAAGTCAATGCCACAGCATCTCAAAACAGGATCATTTGTTGGCAAAGAAAATCTACTATAACAGATCTTTGTTGAGCTCCTATGATGTCCCTAGTACTTTTCTTGACCTTGAGAATAGAGAAATGAACAGGACAGACAAGGTCACTTCTATCATGAAGCTTTTTTCTAGTGGTGAGATGTGCAATGAATAATTTAATAAACTGGAAGTGCCAATGATAAAATGAAAAAATATATAAAACATGTTAAAGGATAATGTTGTAAGAAGTAAATAGAAGACTGCTTGAGTAGAACTCATAACATTGATGAGTTTAGCAGCAATGACTGTGAGTTTATAATTGTGCAATTTGCCGTAAGACCTTCTGGCATTTCAGTCTATTCTGGGGGCTCAGCAGATGGATTGACGCAATGTAGGATGGATTTGTAGGAAAAGTAATAGCCAGTCTTTCAGATTACAATGACTAGAGGGTGGTGAGAATTTGGGCAAGTGACAGTTTGGAATAGGACTACAGCCAACAGCTAAAGGTACCAAGCAGAGCTGTGATCTTTTCCTGGCAAATAGAGTAATCAAAGACAGCGTGCGGATAGTAGTGGAAACTAATCCATTTCTCATCTTCTCTCGCCTGGACTTATCCTTAGCAGTAGCCTTCTGGTTAAAAAGTCAACCTATAATCTCTCATTTTCATGCCTCTCATTGTTCCAACCAACAAAGTTGATCACTTACTGTCCTGCTCTTAACCTTCTAATTAATGACTCCATTTGCCAGCACCATTGAGTCTATACTCAGTTGTTTGATTGTCACTGTCTTACTTCTACCCCTTCTCTCCCACATATGCTTAAGCCATATGAACTCCCTACGGTTCCCGTCTTACACACATATCCATGGCTCCATAGCTTGCCACATATGTGGCTCTTGCTGCCTGGAATTTTTTGTCAACTCTACTTGGAAAACTCGTGCTTTTTCTTCAAAATGCAAATTTATTTTGTCTGGGAAAATTTCTTAGACCCTTCCTACTCCTCCTCCTTTCTCCACAGGCAGATATTGTTTCCTTTCTGTGTGCCATCATTAGCACGGAGTATTTTTTTTAAATGGGGTGCAAAATGAGATTGACAAATGCTTCTTGAGCTATCGGGAGTGCAGTCAATAATGCCGTTAATCCATTTGGGTCTGCATGTCTTCTTCTTTTTGTCAGCTATGCTAACACTTATAAATAAATAAAATAGGGAAATAAACTGAATTTATTTTTAAATCACACAAATAATAAAGAGCATGGATCACATTGTTCTTCCCAAAATATCCCTCCTTAATTTTTAATGAGAGCAAAAAGTTTTTTGTATTATTTGAAAATGAAATCTAATAGTGTTTTTAAGATACCATTTTCCATCTCTAGCTCATTTTCCCCCTATTTTTATATGTTCCAGAATGTGTATTCTCAGAAACTTTTATTGATGATTAAGTTTAGAGCCACTGACCAAGAACAGGCTCTGCTGTTGTACCTTTCATTTTTATCACTATTGGGAGTGCCCGTATCTGATTTCCTTTGCTAGGTAATGCACTCTCTATTAGGGTGTAGATATATCTTTGAACTGCCAACTTTCAGCATAGTGTCTGGAGTATGGCAGATTTCAGTAAACATTTGTTAAACAACTGAATAATTGCAATGTCTCCTTCCTCCCATCCATCTTTAGGACATCCATTTAGAGAGCCCTCTCTCTGAGATGGTTAGATGATTAGTCCTTTGATGACTTCATATTTTTCATGAAATGAAATTCATACTCTTCAGCATGATATTTAAGAACAGGTGTACTCTCGACTTAGCCTACTTATCCAGCTCTACTTCCGTCCACACATCTGCATTCTAGACACGCTGGGTGACTAGGTGTGCCTTGCACTGCTCTTGTATCTCCCCACTGCTACATGTTTTTCTGCTCCTCTACATGGAAGCATCTTCTACCCATCCCTGCCAGCTAAAACCAAATCCAATCATCAGGACTTTTTTCTCTTTCCATCAAAATTAATTCCCTTCTCTTCTGAGTCCCCATTATAGCCTGATTACCTTCCAATGTGAATTACATTTCATTTTCTTATATATGTGTTTCTATCAGTTCTGTGAGCTTCCTGAGAGCAGGGTCTCTGAATTATTCATTTTATCGCCCTTTATGCCTAATAATCTGTTTTATACTTTGGAAGTACATAATATTTGTTTAATATATTTATGTATTCATTTATTATTACAAGGTATAAAGCATAATGATAAGTATTAGGTATATACAAAAAGTTGTTCTGGCCTTGTCTGTAGATGATATACCTTGTGAGGAAGAAAAAAGCTTCTTAAGCATAAAATAATTTTTATGGAACAATTAATTCAACTGGGAGGCTAGAAATGAGAAATAGGAATGCTTACAAGAGAAGGTGACATTTGAGGTGAATGTTTAAAGAATGGACCTTGACAGTTTGTGAGGGAAAGGGAGAAGAAAGGAAGAGAAAACTTTCCAGAGAAGAGGAAAGGTGACACTCGGGGGAACTTTTAGTAATTCAGTATGGCCTTAGGATAGGTGAATGAAGCTAAAGTGTATCCATTGCAACAATCAGGTGGAATATATGCTAAGTGTGACTGATATATAAGTGAACAAAAGCCCAGGCTTCATGTTTATACTGTAGGTGCTGTTGAAAGATAGAGAGAGAGAGAGATAGAATGAGATCATTAAAATATGTAGTATTTCAGCTAGTGGTAAGTGTTGTTATGGGGAAAAATAAAGCCAGGAAAGGGGTTCAGAACAGGGCTTCAGTTTGAAATAGGATGGCCAGGCAAGGCCTCACTGAGGAGGCTGGCATTTGAGTAGCACTGAACAGTAGCTTCTTTCCAGTCTTTTGCCTCTAAAAATATGTCTTTTTTTTTTTTTTTTTTTTTTTAAGCATTTCAGCTATGTATCAAGTACTCCTTTTTTCTTTTTGGCATGTTTGTAGAGATGTTCTGACTAACCTTAGTAAATAGCAATAATGCTTAATCTCAAATGAGAAAAAAGGACAACTGAACCACATCCTCATGATCATCTTGAAAAAGTAGAAGAGGTTGTCCAGGAAATAAGAGAACTTTTCAGTCCTAAGATGGCGTAAGCTAAGTGATGTGTTTAAAATGTGTAGTTGTTGAAATGCCTACCAGCCGAAGTCAAAAAATGCTGCCTACAGTGCCTTTTTGGCATCGTCCATTATTTTATAGGTAGTACCCTGATGCAGTCCATAAAATAGTGAAGAAAATGATTGCCATTTATGACCGCTCATTTATTTAATGTGGGTTCAAGAAATAATGTGATGGATACCAGAACAGAAGCATCAGCTGTCTGCAGTTCAACTAAGTTTCCTCCAAGTGTTGGCTCAGGACAACAGCTCCTTGCTGCTGTTTTCCTGGTGGTGACTTAAATATATCTGTAATGAAGCAAACTGTGTATATTACAATGGCACTCAACATCTACATCAGATTTTAAGATAAAACATGGGATGACAAGGAAGTGTGCTCAGAGTGTTGCTTCAGTTCTGCCCTCTGGTTTCTCAGAGGTATCTTTTCCTTTTCCTCTGCCATGAAAATGACACTGGAAGATAGACTGGGGTTGTAATGAACTCTTTAACTTTTGCTGCCAAAAGCAAAATATATATTTTTATGATACAGTTGTATCTTCCTTTATTTAAATCTATTAAAAGAAAAACGTAATAAAATAGAGATAAATGTAAAAAACTAAAACAGATTTAAGGTAAGAGTTTTCCAAATATAATTTTTTTTTTTTTTTGAGACAGAGTCTCACTATGTTGCTCTTGGTAGAGTACTATGAGTACTATCACAGCTCATAGCAACCTCAAACTCTAGGGCCTAAGGGATTCTCTTGCCTCAACCTCCCAAGGAG
Source organism: Loris lydekkerianus (assembly GCA_963574355.1). Classification (NCBI taxonomy): domain Eukaryota; kingdom Metazoa; phylum Chordata; class Mammalia; order Primates; family Lorisidae; genus Loris; species Loris lydekkerianus. The sequence goes on along the minus strand of CAUYPK010052220.1, from coordinate 7,019 downwards.
CTGGGATTACAGGCACCTACCACAAATGTCTGGCTATTTTTTTGTTGCAATTGTCATTGTTGCTTATCTGGCCCCAACTGGGTTCTAACCTGCCAGCCTGGATGTAGGTAGCCGGCACCCTACTCACTAAGCCACAGGTGCTGCCCCAAATAGAATTCTATTGTGTGTGTGTGTGTGTGTGTGTGTGTGTGTGTAGAGACAGAGTCTCATTTTATCACCCTTGGTAGAGTGCCATGGCATCACACAGCTCACAGCAACCTCCAACTCCTGGGCTTAGGTGATTCTCTTGTCTCAGCCTCCTGAGTAGCTGGGACTACAGGCACCCGCCACAATGCCCTGCTATTTTTTTATTGCAGTTTGGCTGGGGCCAGGTTTGAACCCACCACCCTTGGTATATGGGCCTGGCGCCCTACCCACTGAGCTACAGGCGCTGTCCCCCCAAGTATAATTCTTATTTACAAACTATTTTCTGTTTGACCTGGGTGATTAAAGTCTCATAAACTTGGAATGAAAGCATTGAGATTTTTTTCCAGTTGATGAACAACCAGAATTGAGTATAAAATAATTCATGGATTATAGTATATCAAATAATAATATGCTACATACAAAAAATGTGACATATACTATGTCTTAGACAATGTGTATTATGTGGAAATGTATTCTGGTTGTTAACCAAAAGAAGCATGCCTCACCAATGTCATGGAGAACATGCTTCTCCTGGTAGACTCAAACAGCAGTAGGTCAGTTTACCATTTGTCCTGGTAATCAAAAATATTTCTTTTAACTTTTTTTTTGAGTTTCCTATGATAAAATATCTATTGATATTGAATCCCATGCAAAATCAAGTTCATGCTGTTCTAAGGATGGTTAAATTAATAGCATGGTAAGATAAGTTCCCTTAAATATGAGTTTAAGGTCATCAGGGAAGGAATTTTTAAATGTTTCATTCACTGATACTTCTTGAATGTCTAAAGCAGTACCCATTATCACTTCTCAGCCTTTTGGCTAAGATTAGTAAAGTGTAAAGCAGTACCCATTAGTAGATGTTCAATAAATGTGAGTTGAATACATTGAAAAGTCCTAATATTAGAAAGTGTTCTGGGAGGTGAAGCAGGTGGATTGCCTGAACTCCCAGGTTCAGACCAGCCTGAGCAGGTGCGAGACCCCATCTCTAAAAAATAGTTGGGCATTGTGGCGGGCGTCTGTAGTCCTAGCTACTTGGGAGGCTGAAACAGGAGAATCGCTTAAGTCCAAGAGTTTGAGGTTGCTGTGAGCTATGATGCCATGACACTCTACTGAGGGCGACAAAGTAAGACTCTGTGTTAAAAAAAAAAAAGAAAAAGAAAAAAGAAAAGAAAATGTGTTTATGTACTAATTTTTACTCTTCATGGTATTTTTATGTTGTTAATTGGTAAAGTCTCTTTAAATATAAATTACTATTTTCTGTATTTTCTAGTAAAGATTCATCCAGTGGAGATGAATTCAGAGGCCTCGCCCTTCGCTTACATCTCTGTGTGCATCTTTGTACACTCATTTAACTTTGCGTTTTTATCTGCATTCAATTTTTCTATTCCTTTTAAAATACTAATTAGAAAATACATTTTTGTATTCAAATAAGGTACTTGCACGTTGTTTTTCCTCCTTTTATGAGAAAGAGAAAACGAAGTTCCTATTTAAAAAAAAAAAAAAATCAGCTCATTTTGAATCCCTAACATTTACCAAGCTGGAAAGCTAATTTTCTGAGTAAGGTTAAAAGATTCAATTTTCCACATACCATTTAGTATTATAGATTTGTTTTTATTTCTAACAACTCGACAACTTACAAAATTTTCAGTTTGTTAAAAGACTTGATTATCAACATGGCTTTGACTTTTCAAAAAATTTCTTTTTACATGTTAATGTAGTACTAGGAGACATGGTAGAAATAATGATTTTGCAAACTAAGCATATTTAGAAAGTCTTAGTTTCTATCAGATGGCCGTTTTTCTGTGGCTGTTTCCTAACAGCTGTTCCCATAAGAACCTACCTCTGAAGAGCAAAGTGTTACATCACAGTAAAACTTCCTTACATAAATATTATCCCCCTAATGTCTTCCTTTCCTTTATAGTTTGTTAGGATTTTTGTATTTGGGTATATTAGTGATGAGTGATTGGCTACTAAATAAACTATTTGTCCTCCAAAGCAACTATTTTAAGAGCTGGAGTCTTTTCAGTCACTTTGGCAGAAATAATATTTTGCTTATCTTAATAAAAGGACTTTTCTCTCAAAGCATTCAAAACATTTAAAGCACTGTATAATAACACTCTCTGTCTTTCACTTGCTCACTCTCCTTTTATTTTCCTTACTTTTTACTCCGTTAGATTCCCTCATGTGTTCTATGTTAATTCCCTCTGTAGAGACAAGTAACCTTTGCCTTCAAGAGCTTAAGTGATTGACCAAACCGGAAGGACTCAGCTTTAATCTGACGCTCACGCTATAGTAGTCATAGCTTATTTTGTATTGTCATCTTTTTCTTTTCCTTTGGTTTGAATAACAACACTGCTTTTATTTTTGTTTGAGGGGGTGTGAAAATTTCTTTCCCAATATGGCAAAATAAATTTATCTTTTGTAGGTAGAAATAAGGGCATGGATAGAGTGTTGCTAGTCAGCAGAGAGCCCAGTCTGTAAACACAGATTCTTAAACTTGTTTGCATCGCCTATTCTAAGTACTACTCTCTGTTTTATTAATGATAATTATTACTAGTGCTTTTTACCTTTATTTTATTACTTATTTTAAAATAAGCCTTATGAAAAGGATATTCTTTTTTTTTTGGCTGGGGCTGAGTTTGAACCTGCTGCCTCTGGTGTATGGGGCCAGTGCCCTACCCCTTTGAGCCGCAGGCGCCACCCTGAAAAAGATATTCTTAATGATGCCATGAACTCTTCTTCACTTGAAAAATTCCTTTTAACAGCATTTTACTGCTCAATTAATGATGTTATATTTATATTACCATTTAATTCTATTTTCATAATCAACCTATTTTTTTAAATGATGAGTAAATATTCAGTGCCTTCTTTGTTTTTCTAAAAGAAAGCTAATCATAAAATATCCTCATACTAAATGTCACTTTTTAGATATTCTGCTCCTCAAAAAATTAGAAGATAATAGCTTAATGTGTCTTTACAAGCAACATTTCAGAACAGATTGTATTCTAGAGGCCAGTTTCATTCCTTATTTTGACAAAAGCCTGGTCTTTACACACTTTAATTGCTTTTATTGCATCTGGAATCATTTTATGTTACCATGTAACATTGTTAATAACTCTAATTGAAAAAAAAACAATAACAACAATTTTAAGGCCAGGCATGGTGGCTTACTCCTGCAATCACTTTGGTAGGCTAAGTCAAGAGGATTGCTTGAAGCCAGAAGTTCAAGACCACCCTTGGCAACATATTGAGACCCTCATTTAAAAAAAAGAAAAGAAAAGAAATCTTTAAAATAACAGAATTAGGCTCGTGCCTGTAGCTCAAGCGACTAAGGCGCCTGCCAGAGCTGACAAGTTTGAATCCAGCCCCAGCCTGCCAAACAACAATGACAACTACCACCAAAAAATAGCCGGGCATTGTTGCAGGCTCCTGTAATCCCAGCTACTTGTGAGGCTGAGGCAAGAGAATCGCTTAAGCCCAAGAGTTGGAGGTTGCTGTGAGCTGTGATGCTACAGCACTCTACCAGGGCAAAAGCTTGAGACTCTGTCTCAAAAAAAAAAAAAAAAGAATTAAAAGAAGAATAGCGTTTAGCTCAGTATTTCTTTGAATATCTCCTTTGTTTACACAGGTTTTAATGGATAGCTATAGATTATAATATAGTGAAAAGTAAGAACAATTTGTGGTAACATAAATGTCAACAATTAGCTGAACCTTGTAATTAATTTATCAAGCATTACGTGTAAATATTACATACTTGAAAGTCATCTCCTTATTAGATCCTAAGATTTAATAAGGCTAAGAAAATGTATCTAAGATGTTTTAACTATTTTTCTTCCTAGTATTGATGAAATTGTTGATCCTAAACTTTCATTAGCTTATATTTCAAAGCTGTTTTTGAAAGGAAAGCATCATAGTAGAATTGAAATTGTAGCAAATAAAACATTCTCTTAGGGTCATTGCGTATTTGTGTGGATGATTAATATCTTTTGATCCAAGATGCCTATAAATGCAAAGCAATGATTTTAATCAAGTACTCTCTGAAAAAGAAACATTATATTGTCTTTGAGTAAGTTATATGCTACCTGCAACAACAGTAGTCACCTTATCTCTTATGCTCTGGTGTATGTGGCTGGCGCCTTAGCCGCTCGAAGTTTATAATATTTATCGGATATCTTGGAAATCAGGCTTTTTTCTTAGCATATTAAGTACAATGGAGAGAATAGTGGATTGTTTTCTACCTTTACATAATCAAGGTAACTTACCAAGATGTAAGCTAAACATTTTTTTAAAGTCAGTATTATTTTACATATTTTATTAGCTTTCTTTGAAACTAGACAAAAGGATTGATAAGAAGAACAGAACAAAACCACTTTTATCCTAGAAATTTCTCTTTCTCACTAACTTCTCCAGTGAAAGCTACATTTCTAATTTGTATTTATACTGATTTTAGTCTTTTTTGGAAATTATCTGATTTGTGCTTATTTCCACAAACCTATGGTTTTTATGTCAAGCACAAAAGTCTTTTTATAAATCTGATTTGACAAATTGCGTGCTATCAGAATTCAAATGTTATAAAGCACTTTCATTTTCTTTATAAAAATAGAATTCATCTTGAATTTACTGTTCTTAATTCTGTTATAAAGCATAATAATTACTAAGGTAACAACTAGATTTCCTTTACTGACAATGATGCAAGAGTTCCTTTTTTCTTTGGGTGCTGAAAACAATTTCATTTTCTTTGTAAAAATAGAATTCATTTCAAATTTACTGTTCTTAATCTATTATAAAGCACGACAATTACTAAGGTAACAACTGGATTTCCTTTACTGACAATGATGTGAGAGTTCCTTTTTCCTTTTTGGTGCTGGAAGGTGTCATGTTGTTGCCCATTAAATATGTGAGAGCTGGGGTGAGAAATTCATTATATTGCTATAAAAATCTATGCGAGCTCATTTCTTTCCCATCCTTACCCACCCGCTTCTCTATGGCTAGAATCTTAACAGTAAATATAAGTCAGAATAATTAAACTTTGTACTTGATTTCTTTAAAACGCTAAAAATTAATTTGTTAGCAAAGAATAACAATGCTTTATGGTAAATTTATAAGATCCATAAGCACAGAAATATACATGTGACTATATATCACTATTTTGCATAAAAATATTTTATACCAAAGTTAATAAACACCAATAAACTGTCACAATGTATTTTCACTTTCCTAATCATCCCCCAGGGCTTTATTTTTATACACAATTTAATTTGACTTTTAGTGAAGATGAACAAATAATATTAGATTTTTTGGCAAGTATAGTGCTAGGGCTATAGGAAGAGTAAATTATGAGTATGGCTACCAGGCTCTCCTTGAGCCAAGATCATGGGGGAGCTTAGGTAGGGATCAAGGATGTCAATAGGCCAAAATTCCCAAGAATTAACTGAAGAGACCAATCACCACTTGGTCAAGTTAGAGAAAGAAGTGTTTCAGGCTACATACAAATTAGGCAGCTAATCTAGAAATTGTAAATGTCTAGATTTACCCCACGTCTGTTCAAGACCTGGCAAATGAGGACTCTAATACAGAACTTACCCACTACAATCGCAAATCTAAATTCAACTCATTTGGAGTCCATGATGGACATAAGCCATCAGTTTCTCGATATTTTGACTATTGAACCCCAAGTATACCTTTTATATGACTATACTTTATAATACAGGCTTATATAGGAATAAGGACTATTTTACTTTTAAGAAAACCAGTCTTAATTTAACCCAACATTTAGTAGAGTGGGCTCTAAATTCTCTGTTTAAAAAAAGAAAGCGTATCATGGTCCAATAAATTTGGAAGTCCATATAACATTATATATACTGCTCTATTAGCTACAATGTTGATCTTTTTACCTTTAGTATTTTTTGTTTATTTCATTCATACAACAAATATTTATTAAATTGCTCCTGTGAGCCAGACATCTATTAGATGCTAGGAACAGAGTGGGGGACAATGTAAACATGTTCTACACTCTTAGCTCTGACAGTGCGTATAGAAAGGTCGATATTAAAATGTGTAATTTGAATATAGTGTGTTTAGGGCTAAAATAGGGGATAGCTAGGTCTCAAAGGGGACACAAAGCAAGGCCACCTAACCTGGTCTCCAAAATGTCAAGGAAGGAATATTCAGGAAGTACCATGTATGCTAAAACCTGATGATCAGTAAAGTGAGACCAGCAAGAAACTGTCAGTCACAGCAGCATAACGATAGCAATAAATTACACTCCTTCTAACCAGATACTTGCTAGATACTCTCTAAGATTTCTATCAATGATCCTCTTGGATTGACTTTATTACTTACCCAAAATCCTATGGCTAAGAAGTGGCAAGAATTAGAATTTGAGTCTTGATTGATCTGACTCCAAAGTCCTCTTTCTACTACCCCACAACTGCCTCTCAGAGCATTAACTGATTTTGATTATATAGCATGGACATAAAGTTCGTGTGCAATTTAAACAGTAAACTAATTTAAATTGCACACGAATTTTATGTCTATCCTATATTTGTTTTGCTAAAACAAAAAAAAAATAATTTGAGTAAAGATCTTACATTTGTTTTGGCTTTGATTGTCATGTGATATTTATTACTTTTTTTAAAAAAGACATTTTATCATTTTAATAGATTATAGTAAGATGTGTCATTTGGGTATATGTTTCACCAGTATATTATAGCACCAAGGTCTGAAGGTCACTATCCAAGTAGAGTCTCACACATAGTAGATACTCAAAACAACACAATTGGCAGCTTTACCTTTTACTTTGAATAAGAGATAGCATAGTTTGAAAAGACAAC
>CAUYPK010052219.1:0-10237 GCA_963574355.1 Loris lydekkerianus | reverse complement strand
AACTTGTTTTACAAAAAAAAAAAAAAAAAAAAAAAAAAAAAACAAAATCAACAGATCTCTTGAGAGATTAATCAAAAACAGAAAAGGAAGAACTCTCATAAGTTCAATTAGAAATGAAAAAAGAGATAACACAACTGAAATGCAAAACATCATCTTTGAGTACTATAAAAAACTATGTACACTAACTAAAAAATGTTGGGGAAGTGGACAAGTTCTTGGAAAACAACCTCTCTAGGTTCAATCATGAAGAAATAGAACTCTTAAACAGACTAATACCTAGTAATGAAATTGAAGGAGCAATAAAAAAAACCTTCCAGAGAATAAAAGTCCTGGATTAGATGGTTTCACAGCTAAATTTTACCAGACCTACAAAGAAGAACTGTTATCTATACTGCAGAAATTATTTCATAATACTAAGAAGGAAGGAATCCACCCTAATTCATTCTATGATGCTAGTATTACTTTGATACCAAAGCCAAAAAGGACACACTCAAATAAGAAAACCACTGATCAACATTTCTTATGAATATAGATGCAAAAATTATGAAAATAAGATTCAAGCTAACTGAATCCAGCATTACATCAAAAGAATAATTCACCACGACCAAGTGGACTACACCCAGGGATGCAAGGATGGTTCAACATATGCAAATCTATAAATGTGATTCACTACATAAACCAGAAGTAAAAAGGAAGATCATATAATCATCTCAATAGATACAGAGAAAGCATTTGACAACATTCAGCACTCTTATGGTAAGAACTCTTTAACAAAATAAACATAGATGGAATGTATCTTAAAATTATAAAAGACATATACAACAAACCCATAGCCAACAACAGACTGAATGGAAAATATTAAAAGCATTCCTGCTTAGATCTGAAATAAGATAAGGTTGCTCAATGTCTCCTTTTTTCTTTTTTTTTGAGACAGAGTCTCACTCTGAATTCCTGCGTGGAGTGCTGTGGTGACATAGTTCATAGCAACCTCAAACTCATGGGCTTGAGCAATCCCTTTGCCTCAGCCTCCTGCGTAGCTGGGACTACAAGCATCTGCCACCATACCCAGCTAATTATTCTATTTTTAGTAGAGATGAGGTCTCACTCTTGCTCAGGCTGGTCTTGAACTCTTGAGCTCAAGCGATCCACCAGCTTTGGCCTCTCAGAGTGCTAAGATTACAGTTATGAGCCACTGCACCCAGCCTCAATGTCACCACTCCTATTAAGCATAGTACTGGAAGTCCTAACCAAAACAATCAGACAAGAGAAGGAAATCAAGAGTATCCAAATGTGGACAGAAGAGTTCAAAATATCACTTTTTGCTGACAACGTTTATAACTAGAAAACTCCAAAGATTATTCTAAGAGATTCCTGGAATTGATTTAAAAAAAAAAAAATTGGCAGAGTCTCAGGTTATAAAATCAATGTATACAAAACATTAGTTTTCCTATACTCCAACAGCAGTCAAGCTGAAAATCAAATCAAAAACTCAATACCTTTCACAATAGTAAGAAGAAAATAAAATACCTGGGAATAGATTTAGCTAAGGAGGTAAAAGTGAACTACAGGGAGAACTATGAGTTACTGAGGAAGGAAATTACAGAGGATTCAAACAAATGGAAAAATATGTCATGCTCATGGATTGGCAGAATCAACATTGTTAAATTGTCTATACTACCTAAAGTGATCTACAGATTTGGTGCAACTCCCATTAAAATACCAACATAATTTTTCACTGATCTAGGAAAAATAATTCTATGCTTTGTATGGAACCAGAAACAAAGCCTGAATAAGCTAAAACAATCTTAAGGAAAAAGGACAAATTCGAAGGCATCAATTTATCAGAATTTGCACTATACTACAAGGCTACAGTAAGCAAAATAGCATAGTACTGGCACAATAATAGACATGTAGACAATGGATCAGAACAGAAAACACAGATGTAAAACCATCCTTATATTTGATCTTTGACAAAGCAGACAATAATATACAGTGAGGAAAAGATTCTCTATTTAATAAATGGTACTAGAAAAATGTAGAAGATTAAAACAGGATCTGCATATCTTACCACTCACAAAAATTAATTCATGATGGATAACAGACTTAACTCCAAGGAATGAAACTATGTGAATTCTAGAAGAAATGTTGAAAAAACCTTTATAGACATTGGCTTTGGCAAAGAATTTATGAAGAAGACCTCAAAGGCAATCACAGCAACAACAAAATTAACAAATTGAACCTGATTAAATTAAAAGGCTTCTGCACAGCTGAAGAATCAATCAATAGAGTGAATAGACCATCTGCAAAAATGAGAGAAAATATGTATTTGCATGCTATACATCTGATAAAGGATGATAACCATAATCTATTAATATAAAGAAGGAAAGCAAATTAGGAAGAAAATACCAAACCACCCCATACAAAAAATGAGCAAGAGACATAAACAGAAGCTTTTCAAAAGAAGATGGACTAATGGCTAATAAACAACAAAAAAAAGCTGATGGTCTCTAATCACGAGGAAAATGAATATCAAAACCACAATGAGGTATCATCTTATTCTATTGAGAATGGTTTTTATCAAAAAATCCCCAAACGACAGATGCTGGCATGGGTATGGATATAAAGGGCCACTTATACACTCTTAGTGGGACTTCAAACAAGTACAATCTATATGTAAAGTTCTATGGAGATACCACAAAGAACTAAAAGTAGACCTAGCAGTCAATCTAATAATCCCACTATTTGGTATTTATCCAAAGGGAATAAAAAGTCTTTTTATCAAAAATACACATGCACTCAAATGTTTATTGTATCACCATTCACAATTACAAAGATGTGGAACCAACCCAAGTACCCATCAATACAGAAGTGGATTAATAAAATGTGGTATGTGTTTACCATGGAGTACTACTCAGCCATTTAAAAAAAATGATTAACTGATAACTTTTGTAATAACCTGATGGAATGGGAGATCATTCTTCTAAGTGAAATACTGCAAATGGAAAAACAAACACCACATGTACTCACTATTAAATTGGAGCTAATCACTCAACACCCATGTACATATTTGGTAGTAAAACTCAACAGAAAGCAAGCAAGTGGGAGGGTATGGTAAGGGAGGGGTAAATTCACACCTAATAGGTATAAGGCACACTGTCTAGGTCAGGGACACAAATAACTTTGAGTCAAATGGTGCAAAAGCAATTTATGTAACCAAAACACTTTTACTCCTGTAATATTCTGTAATAAAAAAAACTTTGTTTTGGACATAATCAAAGATTGATGAGAATTCTTTCATCACTACTCAAGTTTCACGTTTGATTTAGCTTCATAGTTTCCCTCTCTCCTTGTATTCCAAGCTGTCCTAGTTAATTCTATGTGCTTGGGGTCAGTGAAGCTCTGGAGATTGGCTTGATTAAAATATATGAGAAGAAGTGTGTTGGGAAGAATCCTGAGAATCTGCTAGAGCAGTGGTTCTGTACACTTTTTTGATCGTGTATCCCATGAGTAAAAGATATTTGAGTACACTCCCATCTAGGTGTAATTTTAACATATCATTCTAAATTACTATATTATGTATATTATGAAATTATGTCATCTATGAGTAGAAAAGAGTGAGATGAAATAAAAATTTTTACAGACGAAATTCAACTTATTTAATTTGTTAATGGTACATCAAACTATATTTTTGTTGCTGTAATTTTTTTATTAAAATTTTTTTTTATTGTTAAATCATAGCTGTGTACATTAGTCAAGGGGTACAATGTGCTGGTTTCATATACAATCTGAAATATTCTGATCAAACTGTTCAACGTAGCCTTCATGGCATTTTCTTAGTTATTGTATGTAGACATTTGTATTCTGCTTTTAGTATGTTTTGCCTGCATCCATTCTAATATGCAGGTAGGTGTGGCTCCACCCATTACCCTCCCTCTACCTTAACCTTCCCCTCCCTTCCCCTTCCTTGGCCCTTTCCTCATAGTCTTGTGCTATATTTGGGTTATAGCCTTCATTTGAAAGGTATAATTTAGCTTTATAGTAGGGCTAAGTACATTTGATACTTTTTTATTCCGTAAGGCTGTTCAATACTCATTATTTATCTTAGGATAGTAAGAAATATTCACTGCTGAAAATTGACATTCTAAGGTAACATTTTCTTTGTGAACCATTCTTTGGTTTTTTTTTTTTTGAAGAATTAATTGGCTGATTTGTTTTGTGTGTGTTGATTTGTGATTGTGCTATGGAATTTTTACTTCGTCAAAATCTTACTAATTCTGGAAATATTGCAGTGTTTATGTTTTTCCTTTTATTCTTTTAAAATGTTTAATTGTAAATAAAGATTGGATATATTCAAGGTGTACAATGTGATGATTTGATATGTACATACATTGTACTAAGGTTATTATAATTACCACCTATGCCGTACATTAAATCTCCAGAACTTATCCATCTGATAACTAAAAGTTTGTAGGTTTAGTTAGCATGTCCCTATTTCCCTCACCTCACCTCTGCCACCCACCTTTCTACACTCTGAGTTACGCCTTTCACCTAGGAAATACTCTACCTTCTCTTTTGTACTCCACATTCAATTACTTGAATGTCATATTTTAAAAATTCATTGCATTTACTTTATTTTGTCTTTGTCTTCATTTATTATAATATATAGTAGCAACTTTTTTCAGGAGGGATCATACTTTATTCACCTTGTCATATGGGTATGGTACATGGCCTACAATGGTAGTCATCAGTTGTTGAATTAATTAGCAGTAATTATTTGTTGAGTTAATATAATATTTAAATGAGAATCAGACATTTTAAAATGTGACTCTACATGAAGAGTCATTTTTCTTTTGCTCTGAATTTTTAAGATTATTAACTTTGTGAGATAAAGTATACATTTTTTTCCTATGAAGTCTTTTTTTTTTTTTTTTTTTTTCCTGAAAATTGTCTTTGAGATTAGGGTAGAAGTAGAAAGACAAAATTTTTCTAATAATGCTCTCATTAACTTTTGAGATTTGTAGGATTGTAGTAAAAGATGCTTCTTTCCCCCTCCATGTTGTAGAATGAATTAAAAGACAATTATGTAATAACAGTTATGTCGATATAATTCTGCTATGTCCCACCTGCATGCCTGGGGGCATCTGGAGTGGCGGTTGTCCACTAATGGGCTGGTCACAGTGGGCTTGCAGGCACATGATGACAGCAGGAGTGTTGTCCCCATATTCAGTGGTGGGAGATGAGTAGACTCGTGTCCTATAGATCAGCTGGCTGGAGAGGCAGCCCCAAAGAAGCTGCTCACAGATACACCAGGCAGGTATTTACTACCAGGTCATCCCTCCATCTCCTAAAAACATTTCTATTGATGTCTAAAAATTTTTATAATAATTATAAATAGTCACAAAAATGTGTAATTTATGACCTATTTGAACTGGTGTTATGGTAATAAAATTGATACAAAACTCTTTTAAATGCATGATCTCTAAATGTAGTGACTTTGTGCTTACTCTTATGCATTTAAACATACATGAACAGTAACGAGTTGAAATGTTTAGTGTTACATATATATTCACACATATGGACTCCTGTATATGTGTGCAAGTGTGTGTGTGTACATGAACAAGTTTTCTCTAACACTGGGAAATCTTTTATTCTTTTAAATGTTTTTTCTTAAGTCATTTGTACATAGATCATAAATACAGTTATGCCACTATGGGATTCATTGTGTTGATTATTTGTACAAATTGGAGGGCTTACATCCTACTAATCAACATAGCCTTCACCTCATTTACCCACAGCATTAAGACATTTGTGTTCTACATCTGATAGATCCAACTTGGACTTGCTGTATGCTCCACAGGTGTAATTCCCCCTACTAACCCTCCCTCTATCTTAAGACATTTCTTTTTTCCTTGACCTAAGATTTCAACCCCAGTTCTGCAGAATTTCATCCTAAATTACGTTTGTGTCTGAAAATCATCAATTACCACATAATACATACACATCACATATATAAACAATTACCACATAATACATACACATCACATATATAAACAATTACCACATAATACATCCACATCACTTATATATATAACAATTACCACATAATACATCCACATCACTTATATATATAACAATTACCACACAATACATACACACACCACATATAACACATACAACATGTGAAGACACAACATACAAATACACAACACAATTATCTCACATTGTGTTATCATCAAAATTTATGGTTAATGATGTGAGTTAGCTGACAACTGCATTAGATTATCTATTAACTTTATGAAAGTACAAAGTGACACCTGGCTGTGACTTAGAGAAAAGACGTATCGCCCATTCATGAAATTCTTAATTCTTTCAAAATCTTAAAGTATATTAAAAAGGGTTTTCCCCAAGATTAATCAATGTTATTATTATCTTTTATTAATTTAAAACATCTTATTGATAAATGTTTAAGGTGATGGATATCTTAAGTACTCTGATTTGATCATTAAACATTACATATAGGTACCAAAATATCGCATGTACCACCAAATAATGTATGACTAATATTTATCAATAAAAGAGAGAGAAAATTATATATACTTATAAGAAAAGAGTGAGGGAAAAAACCCTTATTTACTTCAAAATTCTATGAAGGCGTTTTAAATTTCTAAACACGGCTCTGGTGGGTGGTGAAGTTAGGGTAATCACTCCCTATAAACTGACCCCAAGGTTGGTGTGTGACCTGCTTTGGTCAACAAGACAATAGCATACGTGACTCAGGGAGACTTGAAATGTGCCTCAGGTAGGGGCACAATCTCATTGCTGCCCCAGGAGCCCAGCTGTCCCACGGCTGAAGCCTTAGTTAGGCTGCTGGCTGATGAGAAGCAGGGCTGGTCACAGCAATTCTGGCAGCCCTTGCTTGACCACCAACCATGGTGAGCCACTTGAGTACCAGCTACAACCAGCCAGCTGGACACTGGGGTCAAGCAGAATCTGACAAAGTCAGCCTGTCCCGACTCAGGTCAATAGAAACTTCCAGTTGAATGATCAACTTGGAGCAATAATAAGTAATTGTACATGAAGCCACTGAAATTGGGGTTTGTTTCAGTTCAACAGCAAACACTATGTAATATGTCAATTTTGAAATATTTTTGACAATACAGTATTTTCCCACAAAATATTATCATGTGCTATTCTTATTAATAGTTATTTCAGTTAAGTTTGTCTTCTATATCTATTTAGTACCATTTTCATTTCACTATCAATCAGCAATGTTAGTTTTTTTTTTTCTGAGAGTAAAATTCTGATTCACATTTTTTAATTAAATACCTCAGCACATAATACCGCATGCAACTTGTTAGGTAAATTACCAAATAGTCAATATTTAAAATTTTCAGATTTGAGATCATTGATTTATGTTTAAAATAATTCCTAAAAGCAAGAATAAGTTTTTGAACAGTTAATTTTTGCTTATTTTTTAATGAGACAATATCTTCTGTAACTACAATCTAAAATTATTAATAAAGTGAGAAGAATGATGGGAGAACATGAAATTCTTGGTAAATACATGTATACGCATGTATGCTCATGTTTGGAACAATGCTATTCAGATTTAAAAAATTGTTAAATAAGGTTTTTTCAAAATTCATAAATTAGTTCATAGATTTCATGAGGCAACATAATTAAATTTTTCTTATGTATGTAATGTAAAAAAGATAAAAACTATGAAAAGCTTAATTGATCAATGACCTAGCATGTGATTTTATTTTTTAATAGGAGGTAAAAAATATTAAACATTTTGTGAGATGAAATAAAATGAGGATTAACTATAATTGGAATGAATGTTTCATGATATGATTTGCTAAAATAGACTATAATTACTTTTTTTTTTTTTTTTGCTGTCTTTCTGTTTTATTCTGGACTTTGCCTGTATATTTATTATAATTACTTTTTTGAAGAAGCGTATTTATTCTGAAAGAAATCATAAAATTTTATTCATGAGATTTTTTTTTTCTCAGCTACATTTAAAACAATGAGCATTGCTAACCCGTAGTGAATAGGTATTGGAAGGCAACTTCTTTCCTAGTGATGGGTATTAGTAATACGATTAACAATTAAAGTCATCCATGTGGCATAAAAAACACTTTACCTCCTAATTCTACTGAAATAGAAAAAAAAAAAAAAGCTGGAAAAATTCCAGCTTGTTTCTATTATTTTGTATCAGGTTTTATGTTTGAGATGGCCACATCCAAATCCTGACCAAGACTTCTAATGATCTCTTTAAATTTGTGATAGTTTTATTGATATAAAGATTCATTCACAAAAAGTAGTTAAAAAACAACAACAACAACACTAAAACAGGTTCTCAACAACTCAAATTTTACAGTAAGTTATTGTTGACAAACGTAATATTGAATTTTCTCAGCAATATTACAAATAGATTTTAAATGTAATCAGACTTTCTAATATCAAATATTTCAAAACGACACGAACTCTTGTGTCTATAGGAAGCCTGCACGCGTTTTCAGAGGGTCACCTGTGCTGGCTTAGCCACCCGGTGCAGGGGCTGGGGGTGGAGGCGTCAGGTGCTGCACAAGTCAGGGCCGCACGGAACCTGTGCTTGGCCTCGGACTTGGCCCAGAAGAGTGGCCGCACCCCGGTAGAGCAGCTGCGCTCCCCCAGACGCCTGGAGGACGATGGCAGGACCGCTGGGCGCACAGACCCTTCCCTGCTGTCCAGAACCAGGTGGGAACGCTGCGCTCTGTCCAGAGGGCAGGGATGCTGTGTGCACCCTGGGGCCCTGCTCTGCCTGATCCAGCCTCAGAAGCATCTGAAATGTGGCCTCTGCTCTGTGGCTGTGAGAGGGGTCAGGGCTGGCCAGAACCTACCGGGGCACCTGTGTCCGCGCTGTGCAGGCGCTGCTGGAAGCCCCAAGCTGTGCCGCTCTGCTCCTCCAGGCGCCCTCACTGTCCTCTCCTCGCTTATCCAGCTACTGTTAAACTCATTCCATGTCCTGGCTCGATTCCAATCACCCTTCATATTCCTGTCTCTTTTTAAAATTTTATTTTATTTTGTTTTTTTATTGTTATTTGTTTATTTATTCATTGAGGGCACAAAGAATTAGGTAACATTGATTGCACATGTTAAAGTGCCTCTTATAATTGTGTCCTACACTGTGACACCCCACCTCCTGCCCCTCCCCACGCCCCATTCCCCTACCCCCACCATTGTATTAACTCATCTACTGTCTTCATATCAGAATTGAGTACCTCGGATTCTTGCTTCTCCGTTCTTGTGATGCTTTACTAAGAAGAATGTGTCCCACCTCCATCCAGGTGAATACAGAGGGTGTGAAGTCCCCATATCCTGCCCCTTTCCTGCTCCGGGTCCAGTCACACTGAGGCCTCCCTGCACCCCGCAGTTTCTGACTCTGCAGCGGTGGCCAGAGTCCCCACTCCACGGCTGTCCGGCTCTCTCCCACCTGTGGAAGTCTTTCCTTATTAAAGTTTAGCTAAACTCTGGTCATCTCTCCACAAATTCTGAAAATATTTGGCACTTTCATAACTCACTGTTTGTTGTCTTATATTAGGTCATTTCAAAAGTTTTGTCCGTTTTTATGAGTCTACTTTAAACTGTAATATCTCAGTGAATATTTATTCAATTTAATCGAAATAAGCGCCATTTGAATTAGTGCACTTTTGCCAATGTAACACAAGTCGATTAATTCCGTTGGCATAAAAATTGGGTGCTCGGGATTCGATGAAGTCAACGAAGGCCATTTTTGCTAGGTCCTGATTGGCAAAGGTTCTACCGGTGAGAAAGTTATCGAAGTGCTTGAAAAGATGGTAGTTGGTTGGTGAGAGGTCTGGGGAGTATGGTTGGTGGGGCAGAACTTCGACGCTCAGTTCCTTTAATTTTCGGACGGTGATTTGTGAGACGTGCGGCCGGGCGTTGTTGTGGAGCAGGATCGGATCTCTTCTGTTGACCAGTGCTGGCTGCTGCTGACACAATTTTCAGTACATTTCGTCGATTTCCTTACAATAGGACTCTGCTGTGATGGTTTGGCCTGGTTGCAGAAAGTTATAGTGAATCACACCAGCCTCTGACCACCATACAGTAACCATGGTCTTTTTTTGGTGGGGTTTCACCTTTGGGAAGTGCCTGGGTGGCTCATCGGTGTCCAACCACTGTCCTGAATGTTTCTTACTATCGTAGAGAATCCACTCTTCATCACACGTGA
>CAUYPK010052217.1:0-11520 GCA_963574355.1 Loris lydekkerianus | reverse complement strand
GCCATTAAATATTGTGGGTTAAATAGTTCAGTGGAATACAGTTCAGTTCAGCCGCCTACCTCTTCAGCTCAGCCACAACTTGTGGACTGAGCTGAAGCACCGCCCCCTCAAGCAGACGGCAGAAGACGACTGGAGACTACGTACATTTGATTAGGTGCGCACTTACCGAATTAAACAACCTGTATGACCCGAGTATAAGCTGAGTTCGGGTGTTTCGGCACAAATTTTTGGCACAAAAAACTCGGCTTATACTCGAGTATATACAGTATATTATAAGTTCTATGAGAACAACTTGCTTTTCTACTTTTTTTGACATTGACTGTGAGAATGAGCGATCTTCATTACTATTGTCAGTTTTATGAATTATTTCCTATGCAAATGACCTCCTCTGCCCTGCACAGTGGAGCATTTTGCATACAAACAGCAGGTATTTGATAAAGAATTTTAAAAGAGACCACAAAAGTCAGAAAAAAAATGCTTACATCTATTTCAACATGGACTTCTTTCTTTTTTTTATTAGTTCAATAGATTTAGGGAACACAAGTAGTTTTTGTTACAAGTATGAATTATATAATGCTGAAGTCAGGGCTTTTAGTTTACCCATCACCAGAATAGTATAACTTGTATGTGATTGGTGGACTTTTTTCCCTCACTCCCAACCACCCCTCTTCTTAGTTTCAAAGTCCCCCCACTTTATGACCATATATACCCATCCTGTAGTTCCCAATGATAAATGAGAATATGTGGTGTTTCTTTTTCCATTCCTAAGATATTTTACTTAGGATAATGATCTCCAGTTCCATCATTACCTCATTCCTTTTTACGGCTGAGTAGTATTCCAAGTGATATATGTCACATTTTCTTTATCCACTTGAGCACTTGCTTTTGAGCAGTTAGGTTAATTATTAGTGAAAAGGTGCTGCTTATACACTATTAATGGGAATGGAAACTAGTACAACCACTATGGAAAATGGTATGGACATTCTTCAGAGAACTAAAAATCTTTCTTGATTTTCTTTCTTACTTTCATAATTCCTGTGGAAAGCTAAACATATATTAGTAATAGGGCATAAAAGAATAATAATAAGGCTCTGTCATCACTAAGGAGCTAAGACACTTGGATCTCACCTCAGCCAAATTACTTCAGTACTGGCCAGCAAAAACCAAAAAGGATAAGGAAGACGACAAGCCCAGTTGAGCTCTGGTTAGAGAGAATATTTTCTTGCTGAAAACATAGTCTGAGCACTTATTCTAGAAAAATTAATCAGGTTGAGGATGACATTCAATAAATTCTAAAGAAAATTAATGAACTCACTGATATTAAAGAGGCTAACACTGGCCTGGCCCCACCAGAATTCTGGGATTTGGCTACGGATAAGCAAATGCCTCAGAGTGAACAGGATTTATGGGTTTCAAGGTGTACTAAGATAATCACTGCGGGTTTGGAGGGTCCTAAATGCAATACATTATCAATGTGTAGCAGTTTGCCAAGTTTTTGGTGGAGCTCAGTGATCAGGTAGCATCTACAGATAGTGGGGAAAAGATGAGACAGTGTGTGGACAGAAATAATATTAAATTCATCCTAAGACAGACTCAGCGGTTACCAGGACAGTTGGAATAAGTCAGATTTCACATAGAGTGATGGTGATATAGATTAAGAAATTGTAAGTAGTTGAAACACCACTACTTCATCCAGAGAGATTTGTTAGCTTTGGCACTGAATCTTTCAAGGGTGTGCTGCTCTTTGGTCTACTGGGTATGGGCAAGGCATTCAATGGTCAAGTAGTTAGCTGCTTGGCCTACTGAACTTAGGTTTGCTTCATTTGAATTGTTGGATCTAAACTTGTACACAGATACATAAACTCTTTGAAATGGCCAAGACAAAGTAAGCCTGCCTGTCATCTCACATGAAGTCAGTGCTGTTGGAGAGGCTCAGTCTGCTGCTGATGCTGGAGGGGACAATGAAGTACAGAGATAATGTTGGAACTAATCACCCAACTGAATGGTTTTGATCCTCAAGGCAATATTAAAGTGCTAATGGCCAATAACTGACCTGATACTCTGTGTCCAGCACTGATGAAGCCAGGGAGATTGAATGTACTTTACCTAATCTAGAGGGTCAGACCCACATCTTTAAGAGTCATGCTTATGGGGCAGTGCCTGTGACTCAAAGGAGTAGGACACAGGCTCCATATGCCCAAGGTGGCAGTTTCAAACCCAGCTCCAGCCAAAAACTGCAAAAAAAACCCCAAAAAACAAAAAAAATAAAAATAAAAAAATAAAAAAAGAGAGAATCATGCTCATTCAATGAGTGTTGAAAGATACCAGATTTGAGCTGTTAGCACAAATGTGTTTAAATAGCACTGGTTCTGACATTAGAAGCATTTTTACAGAAGCTGATATGTTTGTGATCATAACAGTGAAAAATTGCTATTGGGAAGGATTTCTTGGACACCGTAAATAAAGTCATTAAGTCCTCAGTGCTACTTCCTGTTGCGTGACCGGAGACACGAAAGAACAACAGCTCTGCCATGGATATAAGCTCGCTCATGCAATTATTAAGGGTAAACAAGAAACAGACTACATAGTATGGGATGGCATGTAGGAAAGTTCTTTATTCGGGGATTTGATTTTATACACTTCTAGTCATGTACACTCTTAATCTATCATCTGTTAGTTTTACCATTACCTCATTTTACCTATCTGAAATTAACTTGTAAGGGAATATCCTGTTACCACATCAACACAATCACTTCTGCAGTAAACATCCTCTTCTAGACACTGACTAATCTCTTGGGCAGGTATCTAAATAAAGATCACAAAGAAGAAAGCATCCACAGGGGAACAGAGCTACTGGAAGAGTACCTTCAAGTGTTCACTCAGTTTACTCTGCATGAAGTTAACAACCGTGTCTCTCCTTAGGGCAGAGCACCTATAGACCTCTGACAATATGTTTTTAACATACGTTAACCCTCTGTCCCGCATCTCTGAGGAAGGGTGGCATGCCCTTTGGCTTTAGGCTTAACCGGGTGCACAACTTCAGATAATTGCCTTGTGGAATTTTAACTCCAGGAAGCTAACTCTGCATGTCTCCCAGGTTCCTTAAGTTTCTGTAAGAATAGCAAGCTGTTTTAAACTCACACTGAGTTCACTTTGTGTGTTTGATGTAGGATATATTTATTTCTAAATATTATCCTACACTCCCTGCCATATGACCAACAACTGAGCCCCAAAGGCTTTCATATGAAAACACTTTTAAAAATTGGAATTTTAACCTTTTATCAATGTGTTAATAGCCATTTCACAAAAAAAGCTTTCACAATTATAGAAACAGAAACAAATAATAATTATAACTATTAATTACTGAATACATGATACTTCTGCTGGGCAGATTTGCATATTTATTTCATTAATATTTATTGAGTACCTATGATCTATCTGGTAGTGAAGGAATTGGGGTAAGGAAATGATGACTGCTTTCAGGGGACTTATAATCCAATATTGAGAGTGTGTCCATAGTAATGACAAAGATATGCAATGGGAATGACAGAAGCATAATCTGGCCTGCAACGGAGCTTTCTGATAAAATTGATGATTGACCTTCATGTTAAAGAAATTAGAATGGAAGATTTGCATTTGAAAATGAAGAGAACTGACATTCTAAACAGAGAAGCTGTGGGAACAAAAGTATTGATGGAAAATCACTATTTGTGTTTAAGAAACTACAAAGAATTTGCCTTTTATGAAGTTGGAACTGAAAAGACTTGTGGCTGTAGAAGAGTGTAGTTAAATCAGGAAAGAACTGGCATGGCATTTTAAGATACTCAAACTCAATTCAACAGGTTGGGGAAGCAAAGAGTTTCAAAGGTCATGTATGACTAAGATACATAACTGATACACAGGCCAGAAAAGTTTGTATTTATGAGAATGTATTAGCTCAGGGTGCCATGATAAATTACCATAGACTGGGAGCTTTAAGCAAAAGAAATTTATTTTTTGCATAGTCCTGGAGGCTGGGTGCTCAAAGATTAAAGTACCTGCAGAAGCAGATTTTATCTGAGGACTCCTCTGGGCTTGCGTGCAGCCATCATCCTGCTTCTATGTATGTACTCACATGACTTCTTTGCAGAAGCATAAAGAGTGGAAGCTCTCTGGTTTCTCTCCTTCCAAGGGCACTAATTCTATCATGAGGACTCAACCCTCATGACCTCATTAACCACCTCCCAAGGGCTCCATCTTCAGGACAATCACCTTGGAGGTTAGGGCTTCAACATGTTAATTTTAAAGGAACACAAACATCTAGTCCATAATGGGGAGAAGGAAGCTGTTGTAGTAGTAAATGTAATAAAGGATAATAAGATCATCTACTAGAGTTGTTAGTGGCACAACGCAAAAGAGCAGCTGTAAAGTGAAATCATCAGTTTGGGGTGATCAATTGATTGGAGCTGAGGGAGAAGAAGCAGTCCACTTTTTTCTCTCCCTATTGTCACCCATCAACTCCATGCTACCTACCGTATTAAGCTATTGAATTGGTATTCTCTTGATTAACTTCTTACTCTTCACACAACTTCCACCATCTTCTACACTGCAACCCATAATATACATACATTAATATATGTATAAAATATCACACTTGGAATAATGATTAGGGTCTTTTTACCTTAAAATCTGAAATTTGCTTTGGAAGTGGGCATTGAGTTTTGCAGCTTGTGATTTGTTGTGGGGTAGAAGGAGGGAAAGCTGAAAACTGAGGAAAGGTTGTTCCAGATGCAGATAGGTGTAACTTATAACAAACTCAGTTAATGGGGGTAACTGATACATGTTTGTGGTGTGAGTATTCCAATTGCTTTAGAACAAATTCATATTTTCAAAACATGTCATAGAAAACTGAAATTGTCCCTTGAACAGTTGGGAAAAGCATCACGGAAGTGGTGACTTGTGAATTGTCTTATAACATGGAAAGATTTGTGCCAACAGGAAAGGGGCAAAGGGAGCAGCACACATCAAGGGGATCAGGTGGGAACACCATGTTTGGAAAATGCCAGTGTGCAATTCTCCTTGTGTTGATGCTTGTATTATTTGTTTTAATTTTATCAAACATTATCTTCATAATACATATTATAATTTGCTCCCTTTTTGTTCAGTTTTTAGCCAGGGCTGGGTTTGAACCTGCCACCTCCGGCATATGGGGCAGGCACCCTACTCCATTGAGCCACACACGCCGCCCAATTTGCTCCCTTTTAAACAAATGATTATTTCTCACTTACTAAAAACAATGGAAAACATGGTTTGCCTTCATTTAATGTCTAAAATCTTAATTGCATTTATGTGCTTTTTAGATGTGAGGGTGGCCAGTGCCTGTAGTCTCAGCTACATGGGAAGGTGAGGCAGAAGGGTTACTTGAGCCCAGGAGTTCAAGTCCCATCTGGACAGCAAAGTAAGACCTTATTCTAGAAAAAATAAAAATGAATAGTATATATATGCTTTTACTTTTGTGTAATCCACCTAATAATATGGTAATGTTGTACAAATACCTTTATTTCTAACAACTGAATTTGTTTTGCCTTGATGTTAAATATTATAAATAGTCCTTTCAGATTAAAAAATAAGAAAACATTATTCACATACTTGAAACAACAAATGTGGCTGCTTTATGAATTCTAATCCAAGAGTAATCATGTTTTCACTTTATTATATTCTGAAATGTTACAAAGATAATAGCTGAAATCATTGTTAGCTAGAATTTTTAATTCATCCAAAGAAATATTGTTCCTTGGGGTTTAAAATAACCTACTCTATTTCAAGTTAATAAAGTACAGATGTGTTCTTATACAGATTCATTAAATCAATTAACAATCACTTATTAAATTTCTGCCATATACATAAAATGATCTTAGCACCTGTGACCCTAAATTACTGTGTTCTTTCCTTTGTTAAGTGTTGTGAATATATACTCAAACATATGGAAGCATACTAAATGGCAAAAAATACCTGTGTGAAATTAACAATATTATTTCACTCAAATGATTGTGTCAATTGATTTCCTAATAGACAAATGCCTAATTCAACATAAATGATCAAATTTATTTTAAGAGTTTGATACTATTTTAAGAGTTTTGATCCACCGCAATCTAAGTTTCTTAATAGTAACTTACTGCTTCACAAGTATCTTTGTTACCTGGAATAGTCACTTAAGATACAGAGCATTGTAATAATGTAAAACCACACTGTGAAATCAGTAAAATCACCAGACCTCTTTAAGCTACATGTGGTACATTGTCTTGTGTAGGGTTCTATCAAGTCATCTAACGCAGATTTACTAAAACTTTCTTTTATTTTCTGCAAACAGTTCTGAGTGTTCATTAACTTTCTCACTTCATTTTTTTTTTTTTTTTTTTTACCATTTTTGAAATAGGATTTCATTCTGTCACCTAAGCTGGAGTGCATTGTTGTGATCATTGCAAGCTCAAACTCCTGGGCTTATGTAATCCTCCTGCTTCACCTCCCAAGTAGTTGGGTGTCCAGGAGAACACCACCACACTTACCTTTACACTACATCTTGAAAACACTGTGCTGTTGAAATTGCTACAATGGTTATAGTAGTGACTTTTTATTTTGCAAGAACAATTAGATAAATATTTTGATTTTCATTTTTAATTCCCATTAAAAGTTAATATATTCATTTCCATTATTTCCACTATTTATTGTGATAAGTAAAAGAAAAATAATTGAAATGGTTAAATGGGTACTCAAAGTATTTCATTTGTTTGACTCATTCCTCAATTGTTGTTAGTTGACTCCACTGTTTATTGCTTAGTTTTTTTAACTTTAATATCCACATTTGTAACATAAAGCAATTCTAGACAATACTTGTCTTTTTCTCTTTTAAATAATATGTATTATAATATTAATCAATGTGTTTGTAAGGGGCTTTGGAATCCTATCATCTGAGAACGTTAGATGAAAAAATAATAAGATATAAATAAAGGTAAAAAAGTGTCCAGTGATGAGGAAATATACTACAAATCTGTAGTACTCAAAACAGTATGGTATTGGCATGAAAAGAGACATACAGGCCAATAGAACAGACTAAAGAACCCAGAAATAAATTCACACATTTATAGTTAAAGTGTGTCAAGAACACACAAAAGGTATAAAAAAAAAATCTCTTCAATAAATGATGCTGGGAAAGCTGAATATGTATGGACATATTCAGAAAAAAAAAAGAAAAAAAATTGAACCTTGTCTCACCTGTATGTATAAAAATGAACTTAAATTGGTTTAAAAATTTAAATGTAAGACCTGAAACTGTAAAAGTACTAGGAAAAAGCAGGGGAAATAGTTTTTACATTGAACTGGGCAATAATTTTTTAAAATATAACCCCAATAGTACAGGCAACAAACGAAGACCTAGAAAAATAGAATTGCATTAGAAAATAAAAGGTTTCTGCAGGAAAAGGAAACAAAGGAAACAGAGTAAAGTTACAACCTATGGAATAAGACAAAATGTTTGCAAACAATACATCTGATAATGGGTTAATATCTGAACTATATTAAGAATTCAAATAACTTGATAGCAAGGAAACCAATAAACTGATTTAAAAACTGGTGAATGATCTAAAAATACATTTCTCTAAAGAAGACATTCACAGAAGACAGGATCATCAGGCATATGTAAAAAATGTTCAATATCACTAATTATCAGTGAAATAAACATCAACACAACAAAGAGCTATTATAATCCCTGTTAGAATGGCTACTATCAAAAAGAAAAGATAGTAAGTGTTATCGAGTATGGAGAAAAGGGATCCCTTTTACACTGTGACATGGAATATAAATGGGTACAACCTTTAGGGAAAATAGTATTTAGGTTACTCAAAAATTATAAAGTACTATATAATCCAGGAATCTTACTCTTGGGTGTACATCCAAAGAAAATGAAATTGGTAAGTCAAAGATATTTCTGCACTCCCAGGGTCATTGTAGTCTTAGCCAAGATAAGGAATCAGCGTATGTTTTCATCAGTGGAAGAATGGATAAAGAAAATGTGATATATATATATATACCACTTTTATAGAGAGAGTGGCATTTGTATACACTATGGACTATTATTCAGCCTTTATAAATAGAGGAAGATAGCCTCTTCTTGGCAACAACATGGATGGACATGTTGGGCATGATGCAAAGTGAAATAAGCAGAGCACAGAAAAACAAGCACTGCATGATCTCATTTGTATGAGGTATCTAAAAAGTCAAACTCATAGAAGCAGAGAATAGAATTATAGTTGCTAGGGGCGGAGGAATGGAGGAAGTGAAAAGATATTGGCCAAAGAGTATAAAATTTCAATTTTTTAGGATGAATAACTTCCAGAGATCTAATGTGTAACATGGTGACCAAAGTTAATAATGCTATACTGTATCCTGGAAAGGTGCTAAGACAGAAAATCTTAAATGTTCTCATCACACAAAGAAAGGTAACTATATGAGATAATAAGTCAATTAGCTTGATTGTGGCAATCATTTCTCAATTATTATATTGAGAAATGTATATGTGTGTATATATATATATGTATGTATGTCAAAACATTGTTGTATACCTTTAATATGCTCAATTTTTATTTATCAATTGCACTTCCATAAAACTAGAAAAACTTAGAACCAAAAATAGATAAAGATAACAAGAAATTCATAATGTAAACAAATAGTTTTTAAAATAAATTATCTGCCCTTTTTGCATGCAAGTAATGCAGGAGTAAGACTCAGTCTTTAAGTCCTATAGCCAAATATAAAATAATTACAATAAACTCAGAGAAACAAAGAGGAGAAAATATATGGCAAATTCTAAATTTGGATTGTGAGGACCTACACTTTGGAGATATCATCTGTTATTTCATAATTTTTTTTATAAAGTATACCACAGAAGCAAAGTCATGTAGAAGAGAAATGACATAAATGCTTTAGATGGTGTGATAGCTAAAATTCTTATTTTTGTAAGAATGATTTTTAAGATTAAAAGTGAAAAGAAATCTAGCATATGTAAGCTTTTTACAGTTTTATTAGACTGCAAACACGTAAAGGTGAGAGTAGGCATCTGTTCCCCATCCTTGATTTCAAGGCAAAATTCATTAGTCAACTTTATTATACTCTTCAAGGAAGAAATTATACTTCAAGGAAAAAATTCATTAGTCAACTTTATTATACTCTTGCCATATATTTTTCTTCTCAAAAATTTGTTACAATAAAGACATTCCCTTCTATTCTAATTTTCTAGGAAGTTTTTAAAGATCATGATTGAATATTAAATTTGGTCAAGTATATTTTCTGCATCTACTGATACACATTTTCCCTCTTATTCATTGTAAAATATTTTGGCTTATTTTAAAATCAGCATGTCTGCATTTCACCATATCTGCATTTCTAGAATAAGCCAATGTGATCATGATGTTTTATACTTCTTATGGATTGGGCATTTGATTTGCTAGTACTTTGTTCCTGTTTAGGACTTCTGCATCTGTGCACGTTGGAAATGGGGACTGTATTTTTCTCCACTGATTTTAGCACCACTTCTTTTGCATGTGCTTTCTCTGCCTAGAATATCCTTTTCCTTCCTTTCCTCCAAAAGAGTTAGACTCACACTTTACTAGCTTTTCACAGAGACCCAAGTGTCCCTCTGTGACAGGCCTCCCCACCTTCACATAAGGTACTAGGGAGAAAGAATACCCAGCATTTGCCCTACAGGAAGAACTCAGTTACTCTTCCCTGAATTGAATGTGGCTATGTTTAGCTCCTTAAGGATGTAATCACGTAATGATTTGGAGGTCTTACTCTCCTAATTTTTAAGTCTTTCTCAATTCACTCTCGTTTCAACTATTTGACGAAAATAAACTACTCTGATTAAAATGCACAGATTAATTTTCTTCCAGCAAAGAGATTTAGAGAGCTCAGACATAATCTATACTTTCAGCTAGCTAGAGATGGCTAGAAGATCACAGATTCAGTGGTAAGAGAGATGTGGGGAGAAAGATAACCCTCCTTGTAATCCAGCATGCCATATTTTATGTATGACAGACATCAAAGTCCCTCTGGTATTCCTTTAATAGCAGTTCATCACAAGCCCATTTATCATTTCTAGATCCTTTATAAAGTTATCCTGACAAATAGTACAAAATGTTTGCAGTCTAATAAAACTGAAGAAAGTAATTTTAAATTTTAAATTTTAAATTTTAATAAATACCAGCCATGTGGAAAGTCTCCAAACAACTTAGTCTTGTGTGCATTGGCCATATTTTAACAGGTGGGAGAAACAATGACCATAAAAGAGAAGTTGAAACCAGATTGTGGAAGATCATAAAGGAAGGCATGCTAAGAATTTTAGATGTTATATGTATTTTCTAGTTATTTAGAAGCCATGTAAGTAAGAAGTACTAAAATGTGAGGGGGTTAGAAAGTATGTTGTGGCAGAAATGTGAAACTTAGACTGATCAGTTGAAAGGTCAGAACTGAGAAGCCTGTACTTTACTAGCATAAATGTTCCAGGGGGAAAAGGCAGTGATGATTGGAACAGAGGGGGGCAAACTACATAAGAGGAATACTTCGGTCGATTAGTAATACCATGACTAGTTGAGAGAGAAAGTGAGACCTAGATTACCAGAGAAACTTGATGAATGCTGTTTCATTCATGTGACTAAATAAAGCTCATACCCTAATCACTAGAATGTGTATGTCAATTTGCACTGAAAAAGAAATTTTGCAGATGTGATATAATTAAAGATCTTGTGATAGGGAGGGTTTACTCTGGATTACCTGGGTGGGCCTACTGTAATCACAGGGGTCCTGATAAGATGGAGGTAAGAGAGAAAAGTGAGGGAAAGGAAAGATGACAATGAAACCAGCAATTGGAATAATGTGCTTTGAAGATTAGAAAGGGACCATGAGCCAAGGCATTTAAACAGTCTCTAGAGAAAAAGCAAGAAAGTAGATTCTCCAGATTCTACACTGTAGCATCAGATGCAAGGTGACACTGCCTACAATTGAATTTAGATTTCTGACCTTCAGAATTTAAGAGAATGAATTTCTGTAGATTTAAGGCATTGAGATTATGATTTTTTTTTTTATTAAATCATAGCTGCGTACATTAATGTGATCATGGGGCACCATACACTAGTGTCATAGACCGTTTGACACATTTTCATCACACTGGTTAACATAGGCTTCCTAGCATTTTCTTAGTTATTGTGCTAAGACATTTACATTCCACATTTACTAAGTTTCACATATACCCTTGCAAGGTGTATGTATGTCGGCTAGTGCCCATAATATGAATGGATTAATGACAACTATTTAAATATATTGGAACTTTTTTTTTTTTTTTTTTTTATTTTTTTTTTTTTTTTTTGGAGTTTTATTTATTTTTTTTTTATTGTGGAGAAGGGGCAGGGAAAGAAGGCGGGGGAAGAGGTGAGTGACAGGGTCGGGCCAGTGGCATGGTACCACATTGGCTGTATCTAGGTAGAGGCAGTT